>SDVV010020898.1:0-13232 GCA_016164225.1 Gammarus roeselii | reverse complement strand
TGGGTTCCTAATCTAATGTTATAGACGACGCTCAACAGGGTGCGAGCGTAAAAGAAAGTATGGTGCCGGTATCAGCCAAACGTGAAACGTATAAAGATTGGGTGAAATGGGGGGAGTATACCCAAACCTTGGCCGAAATTGAAAATAATGAAAATAAGGGGAAAACGTGGGATACTTTCAGTGGAATGGATATCAGTGACAGTGAAATCGAGGATATGTCATGTGAAGAAAAACCTACAAACGTTGAAGGAAACCGAAATATCAAATGGGGTAATGAAAGGGTGACAAGTATAAGAAGTGAAAAATTGCATAATAAAATCAAATGTATATCTGAGTTTGTTTCAAAATTATTGGTAATGAAACATGAGGAGAGAAAATCATGTCTCAAACGTTAGAGTACTAGGAGAATTATACATATTTCGGTAATCTGCGGGAATATAATTAATGGTAATGTGGGCAATAGCAAGAATAAACCTGAAACGATTCGATGTCATAAACATGTAACAGTAATTAAAAAATTAGCTTCCATAAGAAGCTCGGTGAAGACTAAATACAAAGTTTTGGTTACAAGGATAGAAATGCAAGTGTTGCATACACTTCTCCCAAAGGTCGACGTTTATCTAAAATGTGTACTAAGGGCGTTAGTCTAGAACCCCAATAGATCAGAGAAAAAAAAACATACCCAGATGATAAATCCTACACCGATATGACGAGTCGACAGCTCCAGGTGAGGAATAAATATACATAATTGATAAAGAACCCAAAGAGTGGGATTGGTACCAAGGATCAAGATAATACAAGAGAGGGAGGTCGAAGTCATTACTTATGTTTCGCCGAGATGCTCACGTCGAAATTTCGGTTCGAAAAAGCTATGTTTTCGTATTAATGATATCCCATGTAAAGATAATATATGTAAATATAAAATGGGTCAAAATTTATTATCAATAAAAATAATATATTTAATTAATCTCTGTTTGCAATATCCCAAATTTAACTCGAATGAATCAGCATTGAAAATGCACTTAAACGCTTCTTGACCCACGTTGAAAATGTGATAGATATTAAGGTAATTGAAGATGTAGACAGGTACCTAAGCTATCGAAGATAGATATCTTATCAGGTGAAGGGTAGCCAAAACCGTAAATGCTCTAGGACCCATCCGTCCAGTAAATCGTCTTCTAAACGTTAAAGTATACATTTACACGGTGCCAACCCGCTTCTAAAAAACTGCTACGCCATCGGCCCCGAAACAGTCATCATGATCTTCAAGCAAAAAAATATCCGAATGGTTCATCCACTCCAAGTTGGATTCTTCGTGCTTGAAAAAGCAAAAGCAAAAATCTACAGCTTCTTCTATGACACACTGAAGCCACGCTACGGTGACAACGTCTCGCTCATCTACTCGGACACTGACTCGTTGCTGATCCAGATCAAAGGCGTGGCCGACATTGAAGCGGAAATGCGCCAAGCACCCCTGGCTGAATACATGATCTTTTCCAACAATCCCAAAAATCACCCCTTGTTCGATGATTTCAAGAATCGACAGCTAGGACTACTGAAAAGCAAAACAGCTGATGACTACCCATGTGAAATCATCTGCTTACAACCCAAGTGTGACAGCATGTTGCTTGAGTCCGACGCAACAAAATCGGCTGCTAAAGGTGTCAATTACCAGACACAAGCCAAAATCAAACATGAACAATACAGAGATATACATAACCAGAAAACATTCACACACTTTGAGACAATACACAACATTCGTGCGCAAGCATGCCTACTCCAAACTGTACCCACTATCAAAAACTGCCTCAGTAAATTCGAGAATAAGCGCTACTATCTCGACGCATGCGAAACCCTTGCCTATGGCCACCCGGACATTCCCAAAAAATCCATTGAAAATAAACCTACCGTCACTAAAAAGAGGAAGCGATGTGCCTTGGCTAATGAAATCGATTAAGAAATGGTTTTAACATGGAAGAGACGCAAGCTGGGTATGACCGTCTTTGGCACATACACTCGACTTAATGATGAAAGTACGTATACCTCAATAGGTTTTATCCTCTAAATTATCATAAAATTTAAATAATCCTTGTATGCTGTTATGTATATAAAAATATGAAAATTATAATAATAACTCGTCTCATTGTCTACCTAAATAGGCATTGAAAAATATGCATTGGAAAGAACTGCAACGGAACCCATAAAAAACAATGTAAATGATTCTATGTAAAACAAGTAAATATATATAATTGACCATGATTGATTGTCCACCTGAAATATGTTTTTTCGAACATGCGAGAATGTTGTGTCAAAAACCCTAAAATTGTTCACCTAAATGTGTATTTTATTCCATTAATATATATGTATAAATGAACCTTGTTTCATTGTCTACAGAAAAAAATCATCTGAAAAACTACGTGAACGTATTTGCAACTGTTTGTTTCTTAACTTTGGATCCTGACGAATCTATGAAAATACATACATTAAATGCGACACAGCGAGTGGATTTAATCAGTAATATCAATCGTATAATATAAAATATCATGTATAAACTATGGCTTTTATTCAAATGAGTCATTCAATAACAAACATAGTAATATATATCATGCCATCCTACCGTGCGAAATATTCCAAAACAATCATATACAGCATCGACAAGACTTAATAACGTATATCTATATAATCTGTACGTAAGCAAACGTAAATGAAAGTAACCAGATACCGTAAGGAAACTGAAATATTCCCGAATGGAAAAAAAAAATCTTTGTGTGACCGCACACCCAGAGATAAAATCGCTAAATGTCATAGCTAATTATCAGTTGCGGTTTGGACACCGCCCGACTCCGGTCAACCCCTCCCGTCCCGGGCAGTCTCTATGTACCATCAGTAACTAACTTGACCACAAGAGTAATTGTCTTAACATATAACTACAATGTCCGAGATTTACAGCGACTAAGTCAGACATACTAACAAATAACATACATCCTAACAAATACGTCGGCCGACTCACAAATAACTTGCGTTCTTGGTATCTCTATGTACCATCAGTAACTAACTTGACAATAAGATCAATTTGTCTTAACATAAAACTACAATGTCCGAGATATACAGCGCTTGAGTCAGACTCATTAACAAATCACATACTTCATAACAATTACATTCGATAATAGGTTCAAAGAACTAGTCATCCTATATCTAATTCCTTCACAAAGCATAAATGTAGGCCCTATCTCCAGGGCTGTTTTTGTAGCCCCTACCTCGCGCGCCTGACTCCCCTCCCCTACCCACCATCCAGGGCCGTCTTGCGTCCCCCTATTTCCAGGGCCGTCTTGCAGACAGGATTCCCAGGGCCGTCTTGCAGACAGGATTCCCAGGATCGTCTTGGTGCCCCTATTTCCAGGGCCGTCTTGGTTTCCCTATTTCCAGGGCCGTCTTGGTGCCCCTATTTCCAGGGCCGTCTTGGTGCCCCTATTTCCAGGGCCGTCTTGGTGTCCCTATTTCCAGGGCCGTCTTGACGCACTTTACACTACTAGCAAAGTCACATCCTGGACATCACCATGAATCTGTACACATGTACAGTGGTTAAGAATGGGCCTGACATGAGTCTCAAAGAGTTTGGTCTTAAAAAAATTAGGCCTCTGTTCACTGACAACCTAAGTAAATTACTACAACCATCAGCAGTTTGTCGCATAACCTCTCTAACAAACAAACGGAAGTTAAGACCGACGTCCACAAGAACTTACAAAATCACGTTGAACTTGGACGAACTCCAAATGACAACCAAAGAGTGTAAACCTCCTCTACACCAGGACCCCTCCATCAGTAAATCTTCTTATAAAACGTTGCACTGTACACTCGCTAGGGTTCAATGACGAAATTTCACACAGATGCAGTTCGGACTTACACCTTTAAAACATACATCAGTAATAAAATAACTACGTAATCATCTACTCTGCTCTAGTTCCCATTAAAAAATTGTAATACACTAAGGTTATCCATCATAGTAAATTCGGTCTACTTATAAAAAAATAAACATAAGCACAACAAGCTTTGCCCTAAGGGACTCTTCTAACTCCTAAACATTGAAGTATGGTCCTACAATAAACATACAATAAGCTCACAGCAAGACCGAGTTTGTAACACATCGAATCTTCTATATCTATAATATCCACGTCAAACATTGTACCAGTATGTAAAAAGATATTTAAAACACACAAAAAAATAAACAACATGTAACTAAATTATACCTGAAATAATATTCAACATTGCAGATACAAACGTAATATATCCTAATATTCCGATATTGTATGAATAACCAATAGATTGAAATGAAGATAGAAACTGTACAGAGAACATACAAAACTCAAAGACACATACTAAAACGGTCAAGATATAATAAAATAAGAAGAACGATGCAATAACCGACCAATTATGCCTGAAATAGTGTGCTACATGAACGATGCAAACCTAAAATAATCTAAAAAATCCTATAACTGTATGAGATAAAAAAAATACTAATTCTACATAAATCAACCGCTCATTACTACGTATACATAATACAATATAATAACTTACAATAAATCCATATCGTTCAGGTACTCTCGCTATTGGAACACCGCGTCAATGGAATACCGATATATCTGGTTCAAAACTGGATAATGTGATACGGAGTATACAGAATCTCGTAACGAAGCTACTGCATTTTAAGAAATATATTCATCAACCCGCCAACTGCCAAACTAATAAGCCATACTATTCTTATAGATATTATATACATATAAAATAAATAGATGTAAAACACACAAAACATTGCCTAAATTCAATATCGCGCATCCGGCTGCTAAGAACCCCACCAAATAACCTCCGAATGAGTCAATTATACCCCCACCCCAATTAGAGAAGGATACAAACATATATTTACATAAAAATATATAGAATTATAATCCAGAGGTAAAATACATAACGAACCATTCACTCAAAACATAGACAAAGAACAGGTTTGAGCAATGTCACCTAATTTTCCAGGAAAGCATCCAACTTTTTGCTAGGGGATCCCTACACCCCACCCCTCCAGAAACTTGTTATAACACAATCCCTACCAGAACTGAATAAATATATATAACGAGCAACAGTTAGTGACCAATTATAATCCAATACAACCATCTAAAGAAGAAAAAAACTACATAAGTACAGTAAACATCAAAAATAGAATGAAAAGTAATGTGTTCATAACATAAAAACTGCCAATCTAGTCCCGCAAGCCTGGCATCCATCCCGTCACCCGCCTTCGCGTCGATCGCCTTCTCACCGCTGAAATGTTATGTGCAAATTCCAGTAAACTTTTATTAGGTTAGTCATGATTCGTCCGTCCATCTGCGAAACATAGCGAGCAAAAATCCCGTAGACTTCTTTATGCTAGTCATGATCCGTCCGTCCGTGAAAATTTGGGGGTCAAACACCATAGACTTTTTTAGGTTAGTCATCAGGGCATATTCGGCCTTATATTAAGTACAGTGATAGTAAGGCTAATAGTGGGACGATTGGCCGCTTTACTCTTTACGTTGGGGTGTATGAATGATTATTAATTTCATAGATCATTAACACTTTGTTTTAGTATTTCTTATTTCGTAGGCTCTATTATTTATCTGTGCCCTTTTTTCATAAAGATCACTTTTGGATTAGGTATTAAATTATGTATCGTTAGACGCCCGCAG
Source organism: Gammarus roeselii (assembly GCA_016164225.1). NCBI lineage: Eukaryota > Metazoa > Arthropoda > Malacostraca > Amphipoda > Gammaridae > Gammarus > Gammarus roeselii. Next base: position 7,518 of record SDVV010020898.1, on the reverse strand, counting down.
GGGCCCTAGGCGCACTATGCGGTGTGTTAGTTAGTCTAATCCAACCTACGGTGGGAGAATTTGCACTCTCCCGGGCGCATAATGAATGTCCGAGCACAGCTATGCGTTTCGATGGCTATAAGGTGAATTAATGTTGCTGTTGATTTAGCGAGTGAAAGTCTTGAATTGCACTCTGCGTGGAAGTGACGAAGCGTGTCGAGGCATGATGAGGCGAGTGGAGGTGAGTCGACTGGCGAGGCGATGAGTCGAGACAAACCGAGGCTGGCTGAGACTAGGAGACCTGGGAGGAGGGAAGGTTACTTGCGGGACTTGAGGGACCCGGGGAGCCCGGGAGAGTTGAAAAACCAGGAGGATTTGGGTGGACCCACTTGGACCCTTTTGGGGCCCTTTGGGACACCCTTGGGAAACTTTAGAACCCGTTTGAGGCCCTCTGAACCCTGGCACCCCTTTTTTCATTCTCCACGCTGTAGAACCCATACACGGAAAAATGTACGAATGTGAAATGCTTGAGTAGAACAATTGACCATTACAGTCCGCGGATATCTGGCGCAGAGGGCAAGGGTCGCGTCGAGGCTGGTCGAGATGCGTCGAGATCAGTCGAAACATGTTTAGGCGAGTCGAGTTGGTCAAGACAAGCCGAGACTGGTCGAAATGATTCGAGACAAGCCGAGATGAGCTGAGACGAGGGGAACTTGGGGGACCCTCTGGGATTCGTCGGGCTCTTTTGGGACCAGAGACACCTCTGCCACCCCACCCCCACCCTAAAATGCTTGAGTGAAAATGTTGTTCCTGCAGTCCACATGATTACTAGCGCAAAGACCTACTCGATATCTACGTTAAACCTAGTCGGGATTTGCGTTAAGCCCACTCTGTATCTGCGTTAAACCTACTCCGTATCTACGGTAAACCTACTCTGTATCTACGTTAAACCTGCTCTGTATCCATGTTAAACCTACTCTGTATCTATGTTAAATCTACTCTGTATCTACGTTAAACCTACTCGGAACCTACGTTGAACCTACTCTGAATCTGCGTTGAACCTACTCGTAATCTACGCTGCCCCTACTTTGCCACACATTAATTGCCCTACGGGGGAGTCTGCATTAACTTCGCGTTGGGACTCTGGTGGAAAACAGAAGCAACTACTAGATTAGATTAGTTTAGAGTAAGGAAAACAAACGAGCACTAGTGCTTATGTCAAGTGTTTCCTTTGAAAGAAGTGAAAGAAGAGTGGGGGATAGTCAACGAGGCTTTAGAAATTCACGCACACGTACAGATAAAGTAAGGTTGTAAGGACAGAAAGAAGAAGAACCACCACTTCTCGCACCACTACCTACTACAACCACCCCACTACTACCCGGGAATTTCAGCCCCGGAGAAGAAAAGGTCGGGAGTCAGGTTGACTTGATCAGGATTGGGGCGAACAAGATGAGAAGCGAAAAATTTAGATTTCAGGCGGTCGCATCTCAGACGGTCGAGCAAAGACGGCCACGCCCATACGCTCAGCGGACTCACACTTTTCCTCGAGCGCATGCCTGTCAGCTTGCCCCAGAGGTTAGGTCAGACGGTCTCCAACTAGGCATTGAGTCTACTTCAAAAAGAGCATATTGGTATTTAAATTTTGACAAGTATAAGCACATTTGGAGAGAGCACCACACCCAGTTGCCCGGGTAGTGGTCTTCTCTCATGTGCTCAGAAGATTAGGTCTTCTGTACGCAAGCAGTTCCTTGAAGGCTGTCGCACGTCAAGGTGAGACGTCGGAGTGACATCTCCTAGGGATAGACCTGCCCTTGGCTGATCTAGAATCTAGGTCGGAATTTTTCGAAAATATCGTGAAATTTTGATAAGTGCAAATGTAGGAGAGCACCACTCCCAGTTTCCTGAGAGTGGTTCTCCCTAGTGTTCAGTAGAGTAAGTCTCCGAACACGTGTGTCTGACGTTGCTGCACCAGGTCCCACCCGAATCTGTCCTACAGAAGAGAAGGCGGATAGTTATTTACATTGTACAACGGAATAAATTTCAAGGTGGGAGGGATGTCTGCTGGGTATCTCCAGGGATACCCAGCAGATATCCAATATAATTTCAATGTACTTCAGCTGAGATGTCAGAAGGACATCTCCAAGAATATTTCATATTTCATGGACACCAAACAAATATTATTTCACTACCAACCGAAAGCAGCACGAGAAATTAGCTCGGACATCTGTAAAAAATGGGTTAGTAGGTGAGCTTCTCTCTGCGCCATGCTGCAACAGGGTCACCCTTGGATCTGTACTACGGGGGAGAAAGAAGACGGTTAGTTCATTCAGAATGTACAGATGTGTCAATTTGAAGGCAGGTGCATTAAGTGCTTTTTAATAATAAGAGATGTCAGACGGGCATCTTCAAGATATATGTCTAATCTACGTCGTACCATAGAGTTCAGCAAGCTCTCCTCAAGGCGCGGTTTCGATATTAAACAGGCATCATCCACTCCGAAGGCAACGAACATCCTCCCACGGAGGATGTTCGTTGCCATCCCAGAGGATGCGCTGCACTCCACATAATAGGGGTGCGCTGAACTCTGTTGATTTCAGCGATTGCCAGCATTCAAATAGCCCTCTACCAAAATCCTTCACACCATACCACTCAATATCCTGCTCGTAACACTTTCGATGACCGTCCATCAGATCACAATGACACCCCTTTACCGTCAGCACGAGCAACCGTGTCCCGAGAGACTCAACTTTTCAACTCAACCACGAACACCTACCAACGATTCTACCAGCAACTCATTGCCCTGGAAGACTCGCTGATCACCCGCTGTACGGGACTACCTCAAGACATTATTATGAAACAAAAACGCAACTCAGTAGTAGTGTAGCCGGATGCATAGCATGCAGTCTCCTTTAAATCTTATACACCTAATACAGGCTGATTTACATTCTTTCAATACCGCAGACTGTGTTCGTTTATGTGCAGTATACGAGCATATACCACTTCATCGATGACTTTCATTATTTCATTACTCATTGTAAGTACTATTATTATCCGTTAGGAATAGTTCTTGCAGATGTTGGTCAACCTGTGGAGTTTAAATTATTGGATCATGCGTGAATAATGAATGATTAAAAGATTAAAATAATAATAACTGATGAACGGCTGAAATTGATCTCCTGCCGTCCTCACAATCTCTAGCCACGGATTCAGCGCTTGACTGACCGTTGAGCTTTCAAGGGTTTGGAACGGCCGTTATAAATTGATCAGCCACAGAATTGAAGCAAGCGAAACTTCGCGCGAACCGCGCGGTATTGAAATTATATAAGTACTTTGAATCGCATTGAGTAGTTTCCTTATCTGACTCTATTTTGATCAACGGCGAGTGTTTGTCTATTTTTAATCCTAGAGATAGATGCGACGAGGTGCAGGGGGAGTGATAGCGAGATAAATTTTCACATATATTACAAGAAAACGTAAGGTTTATGCTAAAATTGAGAATGACGACGGTGCTAGCATGGACCGCGACACAGTCAATGATACCAAGGACGAATAACGTACATTTTACAGAATGCTAGGAATTAATCACAGGGCGAATTTACACCAAGAATGAGTTACATTTGGTGATACAGTGATACGGTTGACAATATAACAAACACATGAATGAAATTAATGGTAAACGTAGTCAGCCGTGGCTTGATCTAGTCGCGATTCGTACAGATGAACTATTTATAGACCCGTCCTAGATCACACGGCACGGAAGTCCCGTGGTTACATGAAATACCAGGAACACCCGATATCGGGACTTACGGAATGGTGAGGGCTTGCTTTGTTACACTGAAGAGCTCAATTTACGCAACGACTCGGTTGGCGCACTGAATTGTATGAACTCAACGTACAGCTCATAATAGTGACGATGACCCGAGCTGTGTGGTAGTTGTAGACTATAACAACCAAGCAAGCGGTGGCTGGTGGTTGGAGCGATGAGCACAGTGAACTGTCTTGAGGTTAGTGCGAAACTAAGGGCACACGTGGATGATGAGACGCTGCGTTGCGGTGAGCGAAGTGGCGCGTTGCTCGAAGCACACTTGGCGTGCGGAATGAGATGTACAGCGGTGACGATAGGTTGGCGAGACTGCGCGGTTGAGATGTGGCGGTGGACTAATAATTGTTGGTAGATGTGAAGAGCGCGGGAACGATGAGCGCTAGGTCGCAAGGTGCTCCGTGGTGAGCAGTCGTAGACGATGAAGGAACTCCAGAGACGACTCGGGAGTCGTGATAGATGCAGAGTTGAAGGAATAAGTCACTCCGGATGATTGCGGAGACGGTTGAATTTGTGTGCTTCATAGCCCTATGCGTAAGGGGGCGACCCCTGCAGGGCCGTTGGCACCATGGAGGTATAATAGGGAGGAGGGAACAGTTTTGGTGATCGGTATATCGCACTCTGGCAGCCTCAGTGGCCAGTCAGACACGGTACAGGAAGGGTGTTGCCGCTCCTGCTTTAAGCGAGCATGGTGCCCAGCAACTGCGCCGGCAGAGCTATGGAAAGGCTTGCAAAATTTATAGAGTAGTCAGCCGAGCACGCTCAGCACCCACTCAACCTACCCGTCCGACGGTTGCACTAACACTGACTCCACGTCAGACCGGGCATCCGAGCACGAGAAGTGGCTTCATTCGAATACACACACAACGCAGCCAATGCTCCCTCCTCCTATTATACCTCCATGGTTGGCACCCTGACTGCTCCGTGGCTGGTGAGAGACTGACTGTGCGAGCCAACTAGCTAGGCCAGGCATGTGATGGTGGCAGGGCACCGCAGTGCATGTTGTCTTACTCTGCACTCGGTCAGACGTATGATACAGTACGGTGCAGATTGTGCGTTGACTGCGCAAAATGAATGTTCAGAACAGTACATGTTCCAACAATAATTAAATCAGAAAAATAAATTAATATTACTATAAACATTTGTTGAGGTTTTATAAGAACATCAACATATTATAACTTAGCTCGCTTGTTAATTTAGCATTTATATGAATGCTCTGGGTTTAACAGCTGAGCTACGAGTTGAGTGCAGTACAGCTGAGCGAGAGAGTTAGAGTGAAAGAAGTATAGCCTACTATAAGTGAACGTCGTAGCAACTGTACACAGTAAATAACACGTTATTATTAGCAATGAAGTCCTTGAAGAAGGAATTATTTGATTTAGAAAATAATTACACAGATATTGTTTTGAATTTAGTTAAGGGAATTGATATTTTTTAATGATGAGCAAATGTATGATGTCATTTATATTAAGTTAGTAAGGCTTGGCTGAAAGAACGATACTGAATACGTGGCAAAAATAGCCTGGCACGGCATGACGGAAAAGGACTGAAGGGATGTGACGGTTGGTGTTGTTTGCGCATTTCGGCGATTGGTTCTGGATAATGAACAACGAGCCGGCATCGAGAGGTCTGAGCGAACGTGACGTCAGAGATGGACGTTGTAGAAGTTTATAGTTTTTGGCTAATTGGCAATTACAGTGTGACAAGGACGAGATCTCATTCGGAGGATCCTGAACGGATATTGTGAAATAAACGCTGGGCCTAACTTTATGACTGCCGCCAGCACATGTGCTATGCATCGTTACACAAGAGTAGCGTGAGTGAGAACTCGGAATGCATAGCATGAGGTTGCTCGATGAGCACACATGAACATAATGAGCATACTTAGACCTGAAGTATAATGAGAATGGCTCATGAAATGTTTGAGTTACACGTGACTGCAAGAATTAAATAAGATGTAGTTATTACAGTAGTGAGGCGATAGTAAGACATTTGTAGTGGATAAAACACAGTAAGGTATAGTAGGGCAGCTATAGTAGGGCGCTTGTGGTGAGGAAAAGCGTCGCCACAAACCTCCTTACATGTCAGCTGCGAAGAAATTGATTATTAATGTGGTTGCTGCCCAGTTGACCCTCCGATAGTTGCCTCGATAACTGCTAGGTGGGCCTGTGTCGTAGACGAACGTGTGACGAATGTTCATGTTGTTGTTGTAGCGCGGCGGAAGAGAGCAGTTGCAGTCATCGAGTTGTAGAGTAATGTCTTCTGGCTGTTCCTCCACGATAGAATTAGCATTTGAACAGTTGTTGTCGATCCATTCTCGTATGAGGTTGTCTGCAAGTTGTGATCTAATTTATTATTGATTTGGACCTCATTTCCACCAGAGCCTCAACATGAGTCATAATAGGCTCCCCCGTAGGGCGCGACCGTTGTTGATTCAGGTAGTCCGCACGGCCCCAAGTGGAAAAATATTAGTTTTGACAAAATGATGTTTGTACATATTTCAATTGTGGCATATTCGCGTACTAGCGCGTACGAGAGGGTAAAGAGGGTAATGAGTATCTTCGTAAAATGTGTTGTTATTTCTGTGCGTAATGGGGTGGAGAGACCACCTCAATTGCACAGGTGTTTAATGTTTATTTATCTATTTATTATTTGCGGCCATGTTCCACCGGAGTCCCAACGCAAAGTTAATGCAGACTCCCCCGTAGGGCGGTCGAACAGTGGTGAAGTAGGTAACGCGGAGATTAACAGTGGGTTTAAACACAATTGGAGTTGGTCTAACAAAGTAAATTTGACATAAGCACCAAGCAAATTTTAAGCGGCTACAAAGAAAATTTGACATGAACAGACACAGATACTAGGCCGCATCCCCCAGAAAGGGGGGTGGCTGACGGCAAGGCGCACCTCACACCCTCATACGCTCACACTCACACAACTTAGCCCTTTTGTGCTTAAGGGTCCGGAGGGTAGTCCCTCAACTTACACTCTGGGTCCCGAATGCACCGAGGAACCGTCGTCAGCAGCAGGGCCCGACAGTTTTCACTGGTTTACCCCCGCCGCGTCATAATGGCCAGCGCCCCCCCCCACCCACCCACGACCATCCCGACAGCGGGATGCCAAGGGCGGGAAAGCACATCAGAGCAGCGTCAAAATCAACCATTTACAGCCATTCTCCACTCACACCTATTCATTGCACGCTCTCTCGCTACCTCCACATTCATGTCTTTTCTTCCCAACGCCTGCTTCAGACCATTCATCCACCCAAACTTCGGTCTACCTCTAGGCCTGCGACCACTCGCCTCCGCATTCATCACCTTTTTCACCAATCTCCCTTCATCCATCCTCTCCATGTGCCCGAACCATCTCAGTACACGCGAATCCACTCTGTTCTCCAACTTTTTCACCATCCCTGTTCTGATTCGAACCACGTCGTTTGTGATCCGGTCTCTCAGCGTTTATTTATTTATTATTTGCTTCAATGTTCCACCGGAGTCCCAACGCGAAGTTAATGCAGACTCCCCCGTAGGGCGGTCGAAAAGTTGTGAAGTAGGTGACGCGTAGATTGAGAGTAGGCTAAGTTTAAATTTGATTTGATTTGAGCCCCATTTCCACCAGAGCCTCAACGTGAGTCATAATAGGCTCCCCCGTAGGGCTCGATGATTATTGATTCCAGTAGGCTCGCACGCCTAAGTGCGCGAGGAATAAACGAAACAACGCTT
>SDVV010020897.1:0-13233 GCA_016164225.1 Gammarus roeselii | reverse complement strand
ACCTTCCACAGCGCTTCCCTGTCAACCCTGAAGTAGGCCTTTTCCCAATCCATGGAGGCACAGAACACATCCTTTCCCTTTGTCTTGTCTTGTCTTCCTGCAAAAATCTGATCGGCACATCCTTTACTACTAATAAAGCCACACTGTTCCTCTCCAATTGCGCCATCTGTACAGTCTGTAATCCTTTTGATCAGCACGTCCGTACAACTTTTCGACCGCACAATAAGCTGATACCTCTCGAGTTGCAGCACTTACGTTTATCTCCATTGCCCACTCACTCGGCACCACGCCGAATTGAGCCTCGCCAGATATTCGACAATCGTTACTCGATCCTTTTTAAGGCACTCGGTTGCAATACCATCCAAACCAAGGGCTTTTCCTGCTTTCATCACCTCTATCGCAGCCTGCACTTCTTCCCGAGCAATGTCGCAACACGTCTTTCTCCAGAAACCGGCCTTTGTGCACCACCACCCACAGCAACTCATCAAAATACTAGGCCCACCTTTTCCGTGTAACACCAATTTCCATCAACACCTGTCCGTTTTCATCTTTCACACCCTCCGCCTTTCCGGTCTCTTCCTTTCTCACTCTCTTAACCTCTTCCCAGAACATCTTGTTATTCTCCTCAATATTCTGGCACAACCGTCTGCCCACACCTGGCATCAGCGCCCTTTTTGTCTCTTTTCACCACTCGCTTTACCTATTTTCTCTTCTCTTTATAGTTGTCATAGGCCACCTCCGGCCTCGCTTGCAACCACTGCTCAAAAGCTTTTATTTTCTGCGCCACCGCCAGTTTGACCTCCTCGTTCCACCACTCGCAGCGTCTTAGTCTGCACCCGTCACACGGCGCACACCACGCTCATTTGTCGAGCATCTAAACAAGGCCTCTCTGAACGTCTGCCATTCTTCCTCCACATCTTGTAGGTCCTGCCCTCTCACGTTGTCATTTTCCTCCCGCAACGCCTGCTGGAACTTCTCCGCTCTGCATTTCCCATTCAGCTTACTCACATTTACTACCTCTCTTCCTCCTTCCACTCTTTTGTTTCCCTTCCACTTATGCTCCACTCTTAATCTTACTTCCACCAGCAGATGGACAGACACTCCTCCACCCTCTCCTCTCAACACCCGTACATCCAACAGCCTCCCCAAACCCTCTTCTCGAAATCAGCACAAAATCCATCAGCGCTCTCTCCACCACTGCATCAAGGGCCATCCTTACCCATGTGTTCTTGTGGATATCTCGCTTCTTGAACAGGCTGTTTTCGACTACCAGCTCCTGCTCCATGCACAGACCTATCAGATTTTCTCTACTGTCATTTCAACCAGGAACGCTATACCTCCCTATCACATTTTCCACCACTGCATCTCCAACTCTCGCATTTAGGTCGCTCAGTACAACCACACTGCATTGACTCCCAAAACTCGCAATACACTCGCTCAGGTCAGTCCAAAATTACGCCCTCTCCTCCTCACTCCTCTCGCTACCAGGTCCGTGCGCACTCACAAATGCCCCTTTTTCTATGCCCAACTGAACTTTTATCCACATCAATCTTGCGGACACCTCTTTCCATTCAGTAACGCTACTAGTCTCGATCATTCAATATCAACACCACACCTTCTCGTGACCAACCTTCCTCCACGCCCGACTTTTTTCCACTTGCCAATCCAAACTCACACGCGCCTTTACCCTTCAACTTCATCTCACTCAGGTCTAACAAATCAATCTTCTTCCTCACAAACATCTCACCAATCTCTCCTCTTTGCTTCATTCGTACTACAACCACGAACAATCAGCGACCCTAACAATAGGGTTCGGAGAGGCGTGAGTCCCTCCTCTCCCCGGTCGTCTTGCCGTCTTTTAGGGAGAATTTTACAAAGGAGGGGATTCCGAGCCCCCTCGCTCCGACCCTTATTAGTCACCTTCTACGACACGCAAGGGTTGAAGTAGCCGATTCTAACTCACCGGCTACAGGGCTCCCCTTTTAGTCGCCTTCTACAACACGCAGGGGTTAAGGTAGAACGATTCTAACACCCCTGCTACGGGTGTTAGAATCGTGCTACCGAAAGGGAAATTAAAGAACGATATTTTTAAATGTATTTATTTCATTTTTCTTACATCAACAGGCTTGTAAGCTCAGGGCTCTCAATATATGATAAGAATGTATGACTTGAAAATGAAGTACAAATATATTACAAACCATAAATAACTTCAACATCGGAGGTACGTTACTTTTGGGCATTGGGGATCATGTTAAATTGGAACACTTGCATATAGTTATAAAAAGGAGAGCATTGGTAGTGTAGCGGCCGGGAAAACTTGTTTGCCTAAGTTTAGATGTCCCAACCTATTTAATGAAGTTCAGACATATGTTTTATTCTCAGTAATTTCAAGTATTCGGCCACCATTTTGTTGATTTATAGTGACATGAACGATATAAATTCATTCGGGCAACTCCGAAAGGATTTGCAACGAAAAGATCGAAGATCTTTTACAATAGGAGAGAAAATCCAAATGTCAGCAGGATATTTGAAGACAATAAAACTCAGGCGAAGCTATCCCAGGAATAAAGCTTAGATTAGATTAAAGGGCTCAACTCTTCCAGATAAAACAATCCTGTTATCAACAGAGCTCATGCTATTTTTTTTTTACTTCTGTTAATGTAATACACCCATGAAGTTTTCCTCAGCATCCGAATTTCACGGAAACAATCCCGCTGTCTCTCAAAATAGGAACAAATTCATAATTTTTTGACAGGTTTTAAAACAATGCTTCGGAAGTGGTTGGATTTTCACAGGCAAACATAAGTTGCACGTACATTAAGTTTATTTGCATTCAGATGAGGCTGCTTCCGGTCATGACAAAAAATATTGTCGGATCAGCCCTAGATTTCTGATATTTGTACGAATTTTCCATATGCAATATTGAAAAGTTAAAAACTGATTCTATTTACGGTATGTAGGAATGTTTTAATAGCGCCATATTATGCATGAGCTTGGATAGTAAATGGATCATGTACGAACGAAAATAATGTTCTGGAAAAAAACAATATTGTGCCAATCATTTCTCAAATTGTATCTTTAAATTAAATAATAACACCTTCTTCGATCTTTGTTAACAAACATTGACTTAGAGGGTAGGGTTACACTATGCTTTGACACAACATGAAGTGCGTAATATATATGTACATATTTATAATAATTTGAGTGACGATAATTTATTTGCAACAGACTTAGTCCCTAAAGTTCTTTGAGAACTCGTAGTTAGCAGAAAACTGCAGTATGGTCAAACTTAATAAAATTATGTAGTTAAAATACGTTATTTCTATCTCCAGTAGCTTGGCGTAGTCCTTATGTTTCTTAATGATATTGCTCTCCGGGAATTAAAGAATAAAAAATACAGATACAGATGCAGACACTAGGCCGCGTCCCCAGAAAGGGGGGTGGCTGACGACAAGGCGCATCTCACACCCTCATACGCTCACACTCACACAACTTAGCTCTTTTGTGCTAAAGGGTCCGGCCGGTAACCCCGCAACACACACTCTGGGTCACGAGTGCGGTCCGAGGATCCGTTGTCAGCAGCAGGGACCCACAGTTTTTACTGGTTTACCCTCGCCGCGTCACGATGGCCCCCCCCACCCACGACCATCCCGACAACGTGATGCCAAGGGCGGGAAAGCACAACAGAGCAGCATCAAAATCTACCTTTCACAACCATTCTCCACTCATACCTGTTCACTGCACGCTCTCTCGCTACTTCCACATTCAAGTCTCTTCTTCCGAACGCCCTCTTCACACCACCCATCCACCCAAACTTCGGTCTACCTCTAGTCCTGCGACCACTCTCCTCCGCCTTCATCACCCTTTTTACCAATCTTCCTTCATTCATTACACTCTTCAGTGCACCCAACACTTTACACCCCTCCTTCACTCGCGCCTTCACTTCAGTTTCCACTAGTTCAGTCATCTCCACATGGTTGGCCAGATACTTAAAATCCTGCACTTCCTCCAGGAGCTCTCCATTTCGGAGGAGACTAATTTTGCTCGCATCGACAGTCCTCGAGCATCTCATTCCTTTACTTTCACCCACGTTCACTTGAAGCTTCCTCCTCTCACACACTCTACCAAACTCAGACACTAGCCTACATAGCTTCTCCTCTGAATCCGCAAACAGGGCCGTATCACCCGCAAATGGCAACTGGCTCAACTGCCAACTTTGCCCATTCGCTTCCAACAGTTCCAAGACACGACCCAGCACACTCGCGTTCCCCTCCCTGACCACTCCATCCATATAGAGGTTGAACAGCCAGACAGACATCACACAGCCTTGTCTCAGTCCCACTTTCACTGTGAACCAATCACTCACCTCGCTTCCCACTCTGGTACATGCTCGGCTGCCAACATAGAAACTCTGCACCGCTTTCAACAGATGTCCGACCACTCCATACAAACGCATCACCCTTCACAGCGCTTCCCTGTCAATCCTGCCGTATGCCTTCTCCAGATGCACGAAGGCCTAGAACACATCATTTCCTTATGCAAGATACCTCTCATAAACCTGTTTCACTGCCCAAATGTGATCGGCACACACTCTACCACTCCTAAAGCCACACTGTTCCTTTCCAATTACGCAGTCCGTACAGTCTCTAATTCTTTTGATCAGCACTCCCCCGTACAACTTCCCAACCACACTTAACAGACTGATACTTCTCGAGTTGCAGCATTCATTTTTATCTCCTTTGCCCTTATATAGCGGAACAATGCAGGCACTGCGCCACTCACTCGGTACCACGCCTGCCACAAAACACAAGTTCAATAACTTCACCAACCATTCGACAATCGCTACTCCACCCTTCTTCAGGCACTCGGTCGCAACGCCATCCAAGCCAGGGGTTTTCCTTGCTTTCATCACCTCAACCGCCTCCTGCACCTCTTTTTGGTAATGTCCGCCACAAGTCTCTCTCCCAAAACTGGCATCCGAGCACCACCACCCACAGCAACAATGTCAGCCTCTCTGTCATCCTCGATATTCAACAACTCATCAAAATACTCGCCCCACCACTTTCCAACAACAACTGACCGTTTTCATCGTTCACCACTTCCTCCTTTCCGGTCTCTCCCTTTCTCACCTTCTTCACCTCTTACCAGAACATCTATTTGCTCTCCTCAAAATTCTGGCACAAACGTCTGCCCCACCTGGTATCAGCGTTCTTTTTAGCTCTCCTCACCACCCGCTTCACCTCGTTTCTCCTCTCTTTGTAGCATTCATAAGCCACCTCCCACTTCACCTGTGCCTCCGCCAGTTTGAACTCCTCGTTCCACCACTCGCAATCTTTCCTTCTGCACCCGCCAACACGGCGCGCACCACACGCCTTCGCACATCTCAGCAACGCATCCCTTAACGTCTCTTATTCTCCCTCCACATCTCTCAGGTCTTGTTCTCTCACGTTGTCATACTTTTTCCTCAACGCCTGCTGGAACTCCTCGGCTTTATTTCTCACATTCAGTTCACTCACTTTGACTACCTCTCTTCCTCCTCCCACTCGTTTGTTGCCCTTCCACTTCTACTCCACTCCTAATCTACCTTCCACCAGCAGATGGTCAGACACTCCTCCACCCTTTCCTCTCAACACCCACACATCAATCAGCCTCTCCACCACTCTCCTCGATATCAGCACAAAATCCATCAGCGCTCTCTCCACCACTGCACCACCGGCCATCCCTACCCACGGGTACTTGTGGATATCTCGCTTCTTGAACAAACTGTTCCCGACCCCCAACTCCTGCTCCATACACGGGTTATCAGATTTTCTTCACTTTCATCTCTACCGGGAACGCCATACTTTCCTATCACATTCTCCACCACTACATCTCCAACTCTCGCATTAAGGTCACCCAGTACAACTACATTGAAATGACCTCCAAAACTCTCAATACACTCACTCAGGTCAGTCCAGAATTGTCCCCTCTCCTCTTCACTCCTCTCGCTGCCAGGTCCGTAAGCACTCACAAATGCCCATCTTTCTACGCCTAACTTAACTTTAAATAAAATGAAATAAAAATACGTCGAAACAAACATGACAGAATTATATCTAAGGTTGGGTGTCTGAAGTTTGAATTCGCTTCAAACTTAGCCGTGGTGAAGCAGATCCTAAAAAAAGCTCATTAACTCCCTAGTAATGGGAAGGAACGGTTAATATGTAACGTGTAAAAATAACAGTGTTAAACTGATAAATAACATTATGTATATTTTACTAGGAGCAGACATTACCGGAGTTTATGTTACTTTATTATTTGCCTAAAAACAATGGTAATTTTGTGACACGAATCATAAAAAATAATACTTCGTCATATTATTCCCATATTAAATTAATGATTGATATTGACACAATTTTCCATCATTCACTTTGAACTTTTCTTCGTGATAAGATTAGCTTGCATCTAAATTGTAAAATAATTTTGTATTTATTTTAATTTAAACACACTCATCAACTGAAACAAACAATGGACATAATGCCAGGCCAGATCATGCGGTGCACTTCCTGAAATAATTACCCTTTCCATCTATCATGAAACGAAATTATATATATATATATATATTTTTAGGGTGCTTGTTAATATGTAAAAGAATATTTGCTGACCCGCTCTCATAAGGAATGAAGAATATCTTGACGGAGGGATTAGTGCGCCTAGCTAACTAAATCTTTTCCAAAATGGAGACACTAAATCTACAGATATTAATAGAAATTTGTTCTGAGTTAACTACACTCTCCCCAGCAGGCAACCTACATGCAACACCATATTAAAATATATATCATATATTCATTATTTATTGCGACTGAGCTCACTTCTATGAACGTACTTTGAAGCCGACTACAGCAGTCAAGCGAAGCACAGTAGTGGACGTGGACCACCTTAAAGGAAGCGAGGGGCTGAAGAGGAACCTTAGTGGCTGGTTAGTGAAGGTACACTCATTAACAAGGGTGATGGAAGGGCTGCAGACCTGAACTTTGCTACAAAATCGCAATTGTTTCACTTGTCTTTCATTCATCTATAGCAATAGAAAAGGGTACGGACAGCTTCAGCGATGATGTGCTTCCAGCACACAGGGGCGTAACATTAGGACACTGTGCGGTCCACACAGCGTGCATATATGGTATTTGTACCTTTTTGGCTCGTCCAATTTAGAGAATGTGTATGTCATGCGAGATTTTCTGATGGCCGTGTCAATGCAAGGTTTTGGGCCCCCAAAGAGTGCGATGCAGCTTTCAGTGAAGCAATTGCCAGCCCTTCTGCAAATGGTTCTTTTTTATACAAAATAGGAGTACTACATTTCTGCAGACACATCACATAACGTTAAGATTTCAACTATCAGCATCGTTTGCACACCCGAACACGTTGCTATGTTGTAAACTGTTTCATTCTAGACATCAGCTATGAGCAGCCAGCACAGCTGGGCACTTTCCTAACGTTACGCCCCTTAGGTCTTGGTTTGGGTCATGCTGCGCTCTATGATAAAAAAAGACTGTGGTGAGGCTGATTGGATTGTGATAGCTGGTCTTGTTCGTAGATGCTTCTTTTCTGTTTAGTTATTTGAGACTTCGCTGAAGATTTAGCTTAAGGAAAGTCAACCCCAAAGCTAAGATTTATCTTTCAAACAGCCATATAACTGTTGCAGATTGTCGGTGAAGAGAGCACTGAAGAACAGTTTAGGGTACAAAGAAGGCGGTTATGTAGGGGACACAGAAGGATTTGCAGGAGAAGGCTCTAAGTAGACGTGGCATTGAGTATAGATCGGGGACTAGGATTACATTTCATTTGTATTTGACACATTTGATAAGTAGGTTTAGATTGATAAATGAAGAACCTGCAACCAGAATACAAGTTTCACTGTTGCTAAAACCTTAGATACAAAGACGTAGACTGAAGTACTCAGATCGGTTGCCTAATCACATATGGGCTATGTCAGAGACAGTGCAGTACATGTATGAGTATATCAACCTTGCGCATCATTTCCTCAGTTAACGAAACACAGCAAGGTCAATTGCACGATAGATTTTCCACAATTATGGTTAGATAGGTTTCAAAAAGGATTTTATCGGACATTTGCAGTGTCAGCAAAATAGGAAGGATCTATGAGTGAAGGACGCTCGCTGAAACCTGAAGTATTTTCTTTGAGTTGTGACGACAAACATGTCATTGGTAATTGAAGGGCTTAAGAGTGTTCTGACCTGGCATTCTCTTGAATCGATCAAGTTCCTCTTTATGGATGATATCAGTTTAGTTTAGTTGCTTTAGCTGATAAATTTGTTGTGTTCTACAGAACTCTATTTCCAAAGGTCTGTGGTGCGTCGCTTCAAAAAATTAAAAGCATGTGACTACAAATTGACATATTCGAGGGGAGATCTTGGAAAAAAAAACTTCTATTATGATATTTAAGTATCAATTTTAAAAACATCAACTTTCCCTCCACGAAATACAACAATAATTGCAATGCACTGTAGGCCATGGCTTGCTGTGTTCTTTTCGTTGTCTGTAGATTATTGTAGAACTACAGAAACAGTTTAAAAAAATATTCTTCTAAGTTACAAATGTAATTTGGACTCACTTGCCTAAGCATAACCGGCTTGAAGTAAATTTTAAGATAATACGGTTAAGGGTTGGGAAGGAAGCAACTGTTGCCGTCGGTGTTAAGGAAAACAAGAATGGAATAAAATGAATATCTAAAAGAAAATCGAAGCCGTACCAGCCCCGAGATAGTCTATACAAAGTTAGTAGAAGAAGAGTTTCTAAGAAACTTTGCCAAGCATAGCACGGACACTGAAGCATATCCCTCCTCATACACACTCGGCCACCTGACGTTCTACTCTAACAAGTAACTAAAATGGAGCTATACTAGGAAGCTAGCTACACGATGTTTGCTACAGTATACCTACTCTCTGGACTGAGCGAAGAGCTCGGCTTCCCAAAAACTCTTCTGTTGAATAAAGTAAATAACAAGACGACTATAGATAAGTGCTACTCGTTAGTAAGCCGTTACACGCCGTCAGAAGTGGATGTGGTGCTTCTCTTTGGTCTGAATGCCTAACGATTATTCTTAGGCTTCTATGGACCTTGGACTGCATCACTACGCCGCTCGTGTGACACAGCGCCATCTACCGCACTATGGAGGGAACTAGAGGACGTTATGGGTGATACCGAACATTGACTGTGTCTGGCATGCAGTGCTTTTGCACTTGAAATCAATCATGACTATCGTGGGTTCGAGCTATGAAACCTTTCGAAGTAAACTATGAGTAGAAAGAAGGAGTGGATTGCTGGTCAGGAGTGGATGTGCTGCATGGTTTTCGTATAAATCGGGCATGGTGTATTACGCGGTTTAAAAACATTCAGAAGAACGTTTCGTAGGTGTATTGGTTTGAAACAAAATTGAGACACTCGAGATCATCCTATCCTCAGTGCGCTGCACGATTTGTCGTATGAAACATTTGTTGTTGATGTGGTTAGATATCAGAGTCATCTCTTCTAAATTTGATGATATTCCAAAGCCGAATTTTTGTAATTGTTTGAGTTCCGTATAACTCGACGGTGATTCTAATATATTTCATTTCTATATTTTAAAAATAATTTTTTTTATACCCAGGCATAAAAAACACTCAAATCATAAGTATACCAAGTCTGACAGTAGAAAAATTTCCTGCGCTGTGCATCATAATTTTTATCTACTGAAAAAAAATTCATTTGGTAAAAAGTTAAACTAATGACATGTTTTCTTAAATTTTGCTGTACTCAAGTGCCATAATTTGTTGTCATAAATAAAATTTATTTTGACTCCAAAGAAACGAAAGTGCAGCGAACATCTTGCAGCGAATACAATTGTATCCAATATGTTAAGGATTTTGGTCACATCAAATGAGTGATGAGCACTTCGAGTAACAGAGAACAGCGACGCATACCGGCACACAATAACATCTTATTTATGACATTCCTATTGCTGAAGAGCAGGATAAAAACATTTGCCCTTTGGTGTTCTCTTGAATGCAGTTTGAGACTTTCGATTTTGTTTGGTCTTAGTTAGACAAATATATTTTATCATACGATCGGCGATTTCATCCGATATCTTTCATACGACCTCTTCATCAAAATTGGAATAGCCTACATCGGTTGAAGGGTTTGGTTGGGAATTCACCTTTCCAGGAAAAGACATTGATAAATTACGGGATCAATGAAAACGTCGGGTTGCTTTGTGATGTAAGACATCTGTTATAACAATAGTGATGATAAAAAATATGAGTTAAAACAGTTCTAATGCGTTGAATTAAGTAGCAAAAATTATATATTTCGCGGTATTTTTCAGAGAATTTTTTATTCAACGATTTATAGCAAAAGAATTTATTTGTGGTTCTTGATTTTAGATAGAAATCGTTTGATCTGAAACACAAATTTATGTTCCCAACATTTTTTTTAGGGTTACCAGGGTCAAACAACACTAGCTAACGCCCGTAAATCCTTTACTAAATTATTAAGTATTTTTTGCGTATAGATGAGACATTAAATGGAGCTAAATTTGAAATACAATCATTTTAAACATAGATTTGCATCAAAAACGTGGAAGTAGTGACACATCGAACAATTTCTGCTACGAGCATTTCACTTCTCAGGGAGACCACGCTCCTGAGCTCGCTCATTGTTCTTGGGCTCGAACAGTATCTTGTTAGCCACTTGCCGTTGGGGATCAGCTGCAGTAACTTCATGTAGGGCAGAGTTTACCGTCGAATGATATAACTGGTGGCCGCGCGGTTACTTCCGGTGTCTGGAGAGGGAGCGATGGGAGCCGGCGGCACCGGCCATCCCCTCACCTCGACTCTTGGACCGGCAGATGCTGATGACAGACGAGTTCAGCCCATCACCTGCGGCACAGAGTCCTTAAATTAAGACATCGATTTAGTTCGCACCATGAAACAAGAGAAGAACAAATGCTAAGTTTATGTGACATCTTGTACCAACCGTATTCAGTTGCAGTCACGATAAACAGTACCCTGCAAAGATTAATTACAACTGGAAACCTATGTTTGTTCCTTCGACTATGAACGACTGTTCATGCCACATTTTCATTGTCAATAATTATGCAACGTTACCGGCGTAAATATCACATGTCACATTAAGCTGGAAGCCTGGAGGCGCATTCTGGGATATTTTCATCATATTTATTTGCACCCGGTCCAGCCCAGAAGAAGTTGCACGAGTAGGATCTATGGCATACTGAGGTTCGTGGATGGAGAATGATTCATTGTAGAATTCTTTGTTTGAGGAAGTAAAGTCAATATGTTCCCTTTTCATTCATATATTTTTTAGTTAGAGCTATCTGGCTTAAAGTCTGTGCAAGTTGGTCGGCCGTTTCCGCATGAAGGAGGAATGCTTGGTTCCTGCGTCTGAATGGTAGTGTTAGCTAAGGAGGAATGCTTGGCTCCTGCGTCTGAATGGATGTGGATAGGTCGCTTGAGGTTTCCCTGGAGACGTCTGATTTTCCTACACTTGGTAGAAGGGGCTGTTCCAGTTGGTAGTGTTAGCTAATTGGGTGCTTGGTACCTGCGTCTGAATGGTAGTGTTAGCTAAGAAGGAATACTTGGTTCCTGCGTCTGAATGGATGTGGATAGGTCGCTTGAGGTTTCCCTGGAGACGTCTGATTTTCCTACACTTGGTAGAAGGGGCTGTTCCAATTGGTAGTGTTAGCTAATTGGGTCAAAATTTCTCCTTTCTTCTATAGGTTTAGTTAAAGACTGGCGACAGATGCCTTTTTCCGCGCAGTTTTATTTATAGGGGACCGTGCGCAACAAAAAAGTGCATGCAGCCTGCCACACCTTTTGCCGCATATCGTATTGCTGGACTCCACCACGGCTTGAAAAAAGATGAGGGGGAATACTGAGGGATGCATGCGACAGCTGCACTATGAAATCTGTCGTAGATGTGGTGGCTGGCGAGGCCGTGTTCTGCAATGTCGTCAAGGATATTGTCCATATCGTTCCAAGATATGGATGCTAACTGCGGCACCGTGAGAAACAATATGTCTTTCTACTTGGGCTGGGAGACATAATTTCACCTTATTAGGTATAGAATATTTAGGACACTACTTTGATAGTAAGTTTTCTGTACGCGCTTGAACATCTTTGCTGATATAGATGAGACATAAAAAAATGCCTGCATGCTGAAAACTGTTCCGCAGCGGATTTGCCTTCGCCACTCATTAGAGTTAGCTTGGCTTGGGAGAGGCATACCGAGGAAATCATTCTGCCCAACAACGCTTATAACTTTGATGGCAGCACGAAGCACTGTGCGGCTCCCAGTAACATTGCAAAACATACCTCGCAAGTACGTTCCCTTGAGTTGAAATGTCTTATCAACGGTTTTCATCTGGGCCTAAAATGTTATGAGTCAAACTCATGGAACGTGGCACACATCATTTCGACAAAACAAATAAACATGAAACAAATGTGCTTGCCCCAGGGAAACCCAAACTACGATTTTAGGGGAGACACGCGTGTGACGAGCTGAAAATTGTCAATCTGGCGGTATTTTTAGGGAGACACGCGCGTGTAACGAGTTGAAGATTGTCAATCTGGCGGTATTTTAGGGAAGACACGCGCGTGACGCGTTGAAGATTGTCAATACGAAGGTATTTTAGAGGAGACACCGCGTGTGACATGTTGAAGATTGTCAATCTGGCGGTATTTTAGGGGAGACTCGCGCGTGAGACGCGTTGAAGATTGTTAATCTGGTTGTTTCACAAAGTTGATTTAATTTGATTTGATCCTCATTCCCACCAGAGCTCACAAAGTTGGATTACTCTTAAATAGTCAAGAAGAAATTCGTGAATACAGTTAATTACTGAGCTTGACTAGATTAGAGTGACGAGGCTTTCTAGCGCGCTTGAGTCATCGTCCTTCTGCCGCCGAATGTCAAACCAGCAAACAGTGCTGCATCAAGTTAGTCTTTGTTTTTCTCCTTTTTCAATGTTCGAGTTGAGGCTTACTACTGCGCAAAGGCAAGTCCTTCACGCGGCGAACGTCTATGGTATGTACGGGTGCCACAGGAGGTACAGGAACTCCCAAGGTGCTGAGGCCATATGGTCCCAGCACTCCTCGGATGGCAGTAAGGAGGAATAACACACTACCTACCCTGCTTCAGAGCCCCAAGGATCCGCAGTAGTCCTTAAGGTGCGACCTACCTATATAT
>SDVV010020896.1:0-13233 GCA_016164225.1 Gammarus roeselii | reverse complement strand
TTGCAGCATTCAGCAATGCATACCTCTGCTCATCATTCTCAACACATGCTCTAAATAAGCCATTAGCATTCAGACACTTCATGTCACTCAGTTCAATCGTGCCCACATTCAGAACTCCACAAATCCTATCAAACATTCTTTTCACCACCTCAGCATCACTAGATTCAAAACCTCTCATAACAACATACCTTCTACGCCGCTTCTGATCATCCAGCTCTCTCAGCTCTGCACGCACCACCCCACCATTCACCAAACTGGACACTCTCTCCTCAGTTATACCCATCACATCTTCTGCAGATAGGCCGCCACTGACTCCACTACACACAGCAGCAGACCTAGCTACTCTCTCCTCAATCATCAACTCTACCTCCCTCACAGACAACTCAGCACCCCTCACGACTGCAGAATCACCTCCTGCAGCAGACATTGCATCCAACCTCTCAGAAACTTCAGACAGCCCCCTAGAGATTGATCCCACAGCAGCAAGCAGCTGATCAAATGCTGATAGAAGATCCGACTTACTTTCACCACCAACACAAGACACCAACCCGGACCCACTCCTGCACCTGCAGCAAAAAGACTTCACAGCATTCCCTCCCTCCCTACACACACAATCAATGACGCCCCTGTCAATCCCAACACATGCGGGTTCTGCATGAAACTTACATCCACACAAGAAACATCCAATCGAGACGCCACAAACAATCCGGTCACAGAAGGAACAGCGCGCACCAACACCAGAACCACCGGAGTGAACAGAGGCGCCCCCAACACTAACACGCCTAGATGCACCAGGCCCCCCAGCATCTGCGCATCCCACACCAGCACCGCAGACACTACCGGACGGCTGCAAAGGCAAGCAATGCAGATCCTTGTCATCCTCCGCAGCATCCAGCAATGGGATGAGGGAAGACACCGGCGACACCGCCCAATCACCCGTCTCGGAGTCACCACCACGGCCACACGCAGCACCAGGTGAGCCAGGAGAAAGTTTATCCCGGTCTGCCTCCAGGCAAGCTTGGTCCCCGGGAAGACACACATCCACAATGTTTGGGACCCAGTCTGGATTGTTCTCAATCTCCCAGAGACCCACATTGAAGAGCTTTCGCTTCTGCGGCTTGCCAAAACGTTCTTTGTTCTTGTGGTATGGGAACAAGCCCTCTGCCTTGAGGTTTCCTGTTTCTCTGGTGCCATAGAAAATAATAGGGTACCTCTTGGGGGGTCCACCATTGGGCTCAGGTTCAAATGGCTCAATCCTTCCAGGCCAATGAGGATAACCCTTGACCTTGGCGAAGATGAAGTCGTACGGCTGGAAGTCAGTCCCAGGCATGGTTGACGCACGGGAGCGTCAAAACACAAATTCCCATCACCAGCAGCTATCAGCACAGGGAGCACACAAACGACAGCCACCTAAACCTGAGCCACAAAAACTGATTATTGCAGTCAGCACTTGGCACAGGAACAACTTCAACTTACGAGTTGTTTATTAACACTTTCCTAAAAGGGTTCATTTTCAGAAAGAAAAAAAACTTTAAAATAAAGTTTTTTTTTTCAAACAATAAAAGCGGTATCATTCGGTAAAACACTGATCAGTATGTGACCTCTTAAAAGGTTTTATTTTCAGTAAAAGCATGATTTTTGTTGAATAAAATGTGCTGCTGCAGCTGGTAGTGGTGCTGCCGAGGGTGGTGGTGTTGTTGGGGCTGGTGGGAGTGTTACTGTGTCTGACTGTGGTCCGGCGGCGGCTGGTCACGGTTCTGATGCCGATGGTTGCGGTGTTGTTGCGTATGGCTCTAGGGCTGCCGCCAGTTTTTATGTTGCTGTGACTGGTCAGGGTGGTGGTGGTGCTCCTAATTGGGTTGGTGGGGCTACTGGGTCAAATGATCAGAATTTTCACCTGCGCTGAGCTCCAGCAGTCTTTCAAGTGATTTTAATTTGGCTAATTAAGTCGATTTTATCACAAATTTACTTTTGAAGCAGGGTATTCAAGTGTTGGCTGTTAGCGAGACGTGGTTGTTGCCTTCTGTTGCATCATCCTTCATCGACATTACTGACTACAGTTCTGTCAGGGGAGACACGGATGGCACAGCTTGGAAGCATGGATCGCTGCTGTACCTGCATAAGGACATTGCATTTTTGGTGTTTGAGGTGCCCATTCCTAATGTGGTGGTTGTGCACCTCATTGATTTTGACTTGTGGACTAAGGCTGTTTATTGGCCTCCTTCTTACACAGTTTTAGAGAATACCGGCTGACTAGAGCTGCACTCTAGTCAAGCTGGCACATTAGGCAGTCATTTTGCCATGGAGGTATGAATTCAAGGCATGAATGATACTTTGCATATGTTGTGATGCCACATGGTCATGACTGATACTTAGTTGCTATGCATTTGCCCAATTAACATTGACGCTTGATTTAAGAGGGACTGTGCAGTTCCTAGTAGTTTAACTCATTGAGAGCCTGGCAACTGCAGGCAGGTCTGCAGCCTTGATATTACAAAACAACAAGACAGGTTATGATGACAGATTGAACACATTTCCAGTTGCTACACACATTGTGAAAATGTTGTTGTAGAGTGAGACATGCATTGCTACTTTTGTTGTTGTTAAACTGAATATATATTTTTGACCTCTAGTACCCAGTAATGTGTGGCTTCTTGGCAATTTTAGTGCAACATGAAGACGTAAATTTGAAAACACTTTATATATATTGGTTCCAATAGTGTGCATGCACAATATTCAGCTATGTATTTTCTAGGCAGCCAAAACATGCACACCAGTCTGCACAAATGAGAGCGGGGTTTGAAACATAGTGTGCGTTTTCATCACTGAATATTAAGAATCAAACCAGCCGTGAGCCTCAAAAGCCAAGATTGTCATATCTATGCCTTTGCATGCGTTTATGTCCGCTACTGTTGCCAGATAGCCGCAAACATATATGCAGTGGGAAGATAGAGGTGCGTACGCTTTGCAGTGGATGGCGGAATTACACGTGTATTATTAGGGATAAAACCACGCATAGAGGCAAACGTCATTTACCAACAAGGTGTCATACAAAACAGAATGTAACATCTAGATGACACTTTTTGGTAGGTAGTTATACAAATTATAATTCCCAATTCTTGTCAGATTTTATAAAAAAATTGCCATCACTAATGACTCCGTTCAGGCATCTCCTAACTATAAGACTGATGACAGTAATGTGCAATTTTGCACTTCTGCTTTGCTGGCCGTTTCATGACTGAACAACAACCAATTTGTTTTCCAAATGTGTGTGATGTCTGTGTTTTTTTACATCTAGACATCTACTTCCAACATGCAGGAATGTTGAACAGTTGTTTGAACCATACCAGGAGTAATTTTATTGCAGTTTTATTGTTGCATTCAAAATAAAACCTGATGTATTTCATTTTGACCAATTTTAACATTAACTTGTGAATAGTTAATGTTTTACTTTCCTGCCAACCTATGAGATATTGATTTTTCCTTGTTTTTCTGACAGTTGTTGATCTGAACAGTCTGGTCAAAGAAATTAGTGGTTTTTCAGGGATGTTGTTGTGCAATGGTTAGGAATTTTCATGTCAGTTTGAATTGGTATGCTTTGAAGGGAGGAGAGTGTCAAAAATTATAGCACAACAAATAGTTGAAAGATTTGTTTACGTGCAAAGTTCCATCTTGGCGTGCAATGTTATGGAAAGGTGTTTTTCCATGCAGTCCATAACAAGATTCCACATCCGCATCACTATTTCTCATCTAATGTTTGCATCGTTGTCCGCCAAATTGTGCACATTGGCAGGCACACAATATTCAGGTAAGACTGCCACGATTCCCAGGAGTGCATCATGGTCCATGAGCTGCCAGGATTATTCAAGTTGTCACTAGTAGAAATAATCTTTCTGTCATCAATCAAACAGGTGCACCACATGGTTCTTTCAAGACTGGAGAAACCAGTTTGGATTTGAAGCACTAGGAACAAATGAAAATAGCTATTAAGAGGCATTTAAACTGCACAGTCAAGAAATAATTTCTGCCTGCCAGACTGTTGTAAATCACAATACCAAGTTAAGAAGCAACCCAGAGGATTCAATTTGTCCACAACATCACTGGTCAAGTTAATTAAATCCCCATCCTCTCCAGCAATATTCAAAAGCATTAGATGTTTCCCCATCACATTTAGCTTCTGAAGTTGCAGGTTCTTGGAGTTTTTGAGGTGGATTGGTGTTCTTCTCGATTCTCAAATTATGTGTGTTGGCGTTGATGGAGTGAATACTGAGCCAAAAGATGTTCTGAGTGGGGTTCCACAGGATTAAGTCTTGGGTCTAGTCCTCTTTCTTATAAATGTTATATTTTCAATGGATGGCCTGGTATCCAAGTTTGTTGCATTTGCTGATGATTTAAAATTTTATTTGTCTCTCCATCCTCATGATTGGAAGACAAATTTAGGTTTGTAACTTGAAATTTTTTGGTACAGTGACAGTGCACACTCATCAGAGAAGTATATAATTTTTCACAAGACTGTACATTTGCTTTCACGAACTCCATGAGATAGTGTTTGTTCACATACGGTTTATTAACTGTTTTACTCAACGATTTACTGACAAGAGGAAGAAACATTTTACTGACAAGGAAGTGAAGTGACATTTCTTCATTGTGCTAAAACCTATTTTTTAGATGAAACTTTTTAACGTCGAGTCATGTGGCAAATCAATGAAATTAGAAAATCAGTTGTAGCGTTGACCGGGGGACACTATAACTGATTTTCAAGTATGCACATTTTGCGCATACTTTGAAATGACTCAAAAAGTATGTGGCCAAGAAACTTTGTATTTACGGTGTGTATAGCTACTATTGTGACCATGGAGCCCGAAAGTTTCAACATACTATCTATAATGAAAAAAAAGTTATTTATGAAAAACCCTGCGGCAAGCTACGGCCCCTAATCAGGGGTGACTCCCCGCACCAAACAAGGTGACTCCCCACACCCCCCATATATCAATAATTGAAACGCAAATCAAAAGTTTGAGAGTACCAACAGATAGAGCATGCTTATATTAGTATATATATATATCAGTTGCTTAAAATAAATTTAAAAAATGTTATGTCTGACGGGTCTTTTCTATGCTCGTCTTTTGCTGCATTAATACTTGACTGTCGAAGGAATTATTTTATCACATTTCACAGCAGAAAACAAAGTTTTTATTCAATAACTGCAATCTAACTTTACTAGAAGTCATTTCTCCACATCCTGAACTAATTATGACCCTAAAGTATTGGTAAATTAGCAGATAATACGTAGGAACAATCCTTTTAATAATACGATAAAACAGGTAAAAAAAAAATCTTGAATTCTATAGCAAACTCATTGCATTAACATGAATACAAGTAATGCTAGGTAAGGTATTGTTATCTAGATATGAAAATATGATATAAAAAAAATCGTTCATGGGCATTAAACATAAGTTAACACTTAGGCCTATAATTGTCACCATGTAGCTACTAAAAACATCAGGTCATTATAAAATTAGTTACGCATCTTGAAATTAGCTGTGGTGTCATTAATGTGGGTCATTTATGTCCAGATGTCATTATATGTGAATGGTGTAGAATTGCATTTAATTACTTTTCATTGAAGAAAGACAAAGATATTTATTAACAAAATAGGTGCGGGGAGTTGCCCCCCTTTTTTTTCACCTGGGGTGACTCCCTGCAGTTGTATATTAGTATATATTTACAAAAGTTTAAATTTCTTCCCAAAATCCTTCTTACGCAACAAACTACAACATATTCCAAGTTTTACCACCAAATTTGGCCCTAATTCAATGAAAACTAGCCACAGCATTGCAGTTTGCGGAACGTCAATTTTTCCAAACCAAAATTATCAGGGACCTGAAAATCACACCTTCACTTTGGCGATCTTTCATAAACTCTGTGCACACATTGAATTTCTACAAGTAGCTGATACTTGCTAACAAAGACCTGTTCTTTCAAGTCCTGTAGTCGAATATTGTGATTTCCAATGTTTTGGCGCCCAAAAGGGGGGTGCAGGGAGTCACCCCGGGTTTTCGGCTGCGGGGAGTTACCAGGGTCAATGCTAGATAACTAGATACTTGCTTAGCCAAGTGCAATGCTTGGAGCGAGATGGGATGTGCATTGGTTGGGGGAGGGGAGTATCTTCATGAAGGGACACTTGTTGATGTGTTGTGATAGAAAAGATGGAAAGATGTACATTGTCAAGGTGTTTGACCTCCATGGCCTTGGAGGTGCAAAGAAGGGCAAGTCTGGGGGGACCACTCCTCTATGTTGTGCGGGGGCCACTCCTTGATGTTGTGCGAGGGCACCTCTACGATGTTGTGCGGGGGCACCTCTACAATGTTTTGCGGGGGGCCACTTCTTGATGTTGTGGGGACGGCCACTCCTTGATGTTGAGCGGGGGTCACTCCTTGTTGTTGCTGTCTACCCCTGGGGACGCTGGTGCTTCTGAGCGACGCTGCTTGCCGTCATCCCCGCCTGCGCCTGCTGTGGATCTGCTGTCCTTGCGTTTGCCGTTGGCTGACGTGGATCTGCTGTCATTGCCTTTGTGGTCGTCCCTGCCTGCGGCTGCTGTGGATCTGCTGACGTGAGTATGCGGGGTAGTGGGGGCTGGGTGCTGTGCCTGCTGGTTGTCTTGTGGGCAGCTGGGCTTCTGTAGCGGAGCTGGTTTAGCCTGTGGCTTTTGCCATACCAGGCTGAGTGGTCAGCCTGTTTTTTAGTGGTGTTTGTCAGAGGAGTTTTCAATCAGAGACCACATGTTTGGGTATTGAGGGGAGATTGATTGATGCTGTTCTCTCAAATTTGTTGAGTGCTGCAAGGTAAATCTGTTGTCACTGTGGAGGCTGCAGAGATTATTGGGAGGCAGTCAACCATCTTCAGGAGTCATTTTCTCAATTGCTGGTGGCAGTTGCAGCATTGGTGGGGCAGGTTAGAGGTGTGATGGTCAGTGTGAGGAGTGGGAGCAGTTGTGAGTCTGCTCAGGAAAGTAAACGGACTGGTTGTCTGGGAGGCCGTGCCACTGATGGTTCTTCTGGAGTTGGGCTGGTTAGGAATGATGTTTTTGAGGAAGTGAGGGAGCTGAATGAGAGGGAGAAAAGGAAGTGCTCAGTTATGTTGAGAGGTAATGAAGTGAGACCATTGAGCTGGTGAAGGCAAAGTTGCATGAAGTGTGGGGCATCTTGGGTGACAATGTTGTTCTGACTGACTTGGTCAAGATTGGCACTAGAGGTCTGTTCAGAGCACAGGTGACCAATTTTTTTCACAACCCGCTCTAACAGGCCCCTAAGAAGAAGACTTCAGATAGTTTGAAGAAAAGTCTTTACATTCAGAAAGACCTAACCTACAGGCAAAGAGGAGAGTTGCAGACTTGTAGGCGTGCTCTTAATGTATCAGAGGGTGATGGAGGAGAAGTGAATTCTTGGTGGATGCTGCAGGACAGGGGGGCTGATCCCGGGGCCAGTTGGGGTGGCCTGTTGTTGTTTCCAGAGATTCCTCTGCTTGTGCACTGGCTGGTGATCATTGAGATGGTGGCGGTCGCGCTGGGGCGACCACGGTGGTGGGTCGTGGTGTTGGGAGCGGTGCGCGCGGGCGTGGCGGTGCTGGTGACCGCGGCGATGCTGATAGCCGGGGCAGTGTTGGTTGGGGCAGGGGAGGTGCTGGCAGCAGAGGGGTTGATGGCTGCTGTAGTGGTGCTGGCGGTGGCGGGAGTGCGCGGTGCGGCCGGAGGCCCAGGTGGGGTTGGGAGCTGTGGTGGTGCTGGGGGCAGTTGTGGCTCTGGTGGTGGTTGTGACTCTGGTGGTGGTTGTGGCTCTGGTGGTGGTTGTGGCTCTGGTGGTGGTTGTGGCTCTGGTGGTGGTGGTTGTGGAGCTTGCCAACTGGTATCCATGGCAGTCTAGGTGGCTGCAGATGTGGTCCTAAAACTAGCTAGTCAGTCTTTACAGATAAATTTCCCTTTTCTGAGGTTGCGCTGTCAATTAAAATTCTTTGATGAATAAGGTTTCTTTTGTTGGTCACATGGCCAGCGGTGGGATATGCAGTCGGGGGGCGTGTGCAGGTCATGGTTGACTTCTTCGGCGTTCTCATCCTTTGTAGACTTGCCAGGGTTTCAGCTGGTGAGGGGGGATGTGGTGGGGGAAGTGAAGAAGCATGGAGTCTGTTTGTATGCTGCAAACAATTTGAAGTTTGTGCCAATTGAGGTGACTTTACCCAGGTTGCTGCCATTTCCTTCTTTCAATATGAGGTTTTGGTTGTGGTGGTTTACAGCCCACCCTCCTACTCAGCTGAGGAGAATGCTAAACGGATTGAATTCTTGCTGTAGTTCTGTGTTGGCAAGGAGGTTGTTGTTCTTGGTGATTTTAACTTGGCTGCATTGGATTGGTCTGCAGATGTTTTCAATAATTATATCCCTCCTGTTGATTCCCAGTTTCTGGATTGTTTTATTCTTCTTGGACTCATTCAGTGGGTGAGGAAAGGTACTTTTGTGGATTAGAGTATCATTTTTGATCTGGTGTTGACTACGGAGGAGGCTGTGTAGGTGTTAATGTGTATGCATATGCATACAAGTATTTAATGCTTTCTTAATTTTTCCTGGGTTCTAGTTATGCCTAGTGTTTTTCATACAGGTGGCTTTAGGTATGTTTCCTGCAAGTCAATAGTGCGCATCTATTCCAGCATCTTCCTGTTTGTTGTTCTGCCGATTCCTTGTAAGTGCTGGCCCGCATGGCTGTGCTAGCCTCTCCTGACATGGTGCACCCGAAGATTGGGTATGCCAAGCTTTTGGGGAGCTCCAAAGGCAAGAAGGTAAAGGTGAGACTGATAGACCATTATTTTGGATCTCTAGAAAACAAGGTGATTATTTACCTACCCAACTCCTTCTCTGCCAAATAGCCTACACAATCACAGCAGGATCTCTTCAATCTTCTCTCACAATGCAGACTGGTTAATTATTAAGATGGCAACTCTATTAGTTAAAATAAATAAGTTTCCATCCAAGGAGGTTAGATAGATAGAGTAATGGTAACAGCCAACTTTGTCAGCCACTCAGTGGCTGAGGCCCATGCTCAGGTTCAGCCAGTCAGACAGGAGGCTGTGAAGATCACAGACATCCCTAATTCCAGCCTTCTCTAAGGCCGCCACTTTCAATGAAATGGCTGACACTCAAGTACTGTAGAAAGCCTCTACACTCACACCATCTATCTAACCTCCTTGTTTCCATCTCTTTTCAGTATATACTTATGATTTTTGGATAATTCAAAGCAATCATAGGAATAATCTCAATATAAGCTTGTACGCACAAATCGCAACTGGAGAGCTTCATTTGCGTGTGCCATTCATTAGATTAGAAACTTATCTCCACCGGGTTTAAGAGTAGTCATTGCAAGCCGCCCCGTAGGGCACGATGTGTGCCAATCCAAGTTAAACTTGACCAACTGTTGAAGTTACCTACGTAGTAGTTACTTCCATGCTCCAGTTACCTACGTAGCTGCAAAAAATAGCTCATGTATAAAATACTTGGCCAACTAAATCACATATTAAAGCACGAATCAAACCTACCTGCCAACAATAATAGTTCTACGACACAATTTTTGAAGCGTGATAACAACTTCAGGCAAACTACAATAACGATCGATGGAGGAATGATAAGTGTTGTTGACAGATGTCAACTATTTTTACCCCAAAAACTGAAAATACATCCCTAACACTTTGGTTCAAGAAGTTATATGGGAATTAGGATTGCGCTAATCCTTTCTAATCCAAGGTAAGCATCATTATTTGAGATTTTTCTTATTCAAATAAATCCCAATGAATTTATAATATATGAGGCTCATATGTCATACGAGAAAATATCTTCCAGGGGAAAAATGCTCAGCTGCTTGCGCTTCTTGAATGCTCACATCCCATGCACGCTCTGTCATCGTCAGTCGGTTGCGAAGCGTTGTTGAGATCACTACCTACAAAGAAAATCTAAAGCTTTAATTGATTCAGCCCGCTCCATCCACGAAAGCCAAAATGGTTCGCTGGTTGCCTCTCGAGTCTAACCCTGAGGTAAGGATGTCTAATGTATATTACCAGTAAACCGGCTTTCTCTAGTCGACGTATACATTTTCGTGTCCAACTTTATATCTGTCTCTAATACGAATCGATTTTGTAGTCGACTCAGACCTCTTGCCCAAATACCTTTGCCATGAGACAAACTCACGGTCGTAAGTAAGTCTGAAGAGGGTGCTCAATGAGTCGAGAGTATTTTAGTGTTCGAAAATAAATTTCTGGCATTGGTTATATCGTCTCTAACAAGTGAGTAGTCATCAGTTTGGTGCTCATTTAACCAAGGATCCTTCAAGTCCTTGAATGATATCTGTGAATTGTTTATCTTCATTATTAAGACTGAAATGCTTCATGGGATTTTTCTCCCTACATTCAAGGACTTTTAAGATACCTAGCTGATTATTAGTTGAATAGTGCCATATTAAGTGATGTGCTGAAGTATCTGTATCTGTAAGTTTCGGCCATATGATGGTATTGGTATTGCTATCCGTATAAGTATCTGTGCAAAATGTTGATGACTTGGCTGATACTTTGAAATATTTGTCATATAATAGCATTTTGCAGTTATTTGTCAAACAATTCTAATGATTCATTTGTTTATGTGCACCTCGGTGAACAAATGTTTATATTGAAAAAATGAATATGGAGCTAGGCATTGGTTGTTTTGTGATTAAATAATATGAAATACAACCCTAATTTCAAGTTATAACGTACATAGGCTGGTGTGAACAGTCAAGACTCACTGTTTGTATGTATTTAGTGTTGACTATAGTAATATACCGTTTCAAGTTCTATTGCGATCATGGATAATCTAGTTTATGTTGATGATTCCACCAATGATTTGTAGGGCTTTCCCTCACAAATTTCTCTAATGTGGACTACAAACTCTTCGAAGGCTGTATCGTCAATTCAATTATTCTGAGAAGGGAGTGCCCCAGGGTTCTGTGCTGGGCTGGCTCCTGTTTCTGCTGTATGTTGATCATGTTGCAGCGGGAGTGGCTTGTAAGTGAAAGAAGTTTGCTGATGACTTCTAAACTTAATTTTAGCTTCCCATGCAAAGTACAAGTAGTTTGCCTGGGTGTCTTTTTTACAGGAAGATCAGACCTTGGTGGAGTTTATATCCATGTCATGTAATCTCTTTGAACATGCCAAATGTGTCTTACTCTATTTTTGAGGAGGCTTCTTGTATTGGAGCAGCTTGATGGTGGAATTGCTTAAAATGTGAATGGTGTGGCACTTGAGCTTATTGATTCCTGCAGGGACTTGGGAGTGCTTGTTTTCTCAAGGTTGCAATTTCACCTCCATGTGAATTGTTGTTTAGAAACGTTTATTCTCTTTCAACCAGTCGGCTCCATTCTACTGTCAATAGGAGTTCTGTTATCACGGTGTCTTTGCTTATAGCTCATAAGGCCCATCTTGTACTACTGCTCATGTGTGTGGAGTATGAGATATTTGGGGGATCTGAGACTTTTGGAGTCTTGTAGAGGCAGTGAACCAGGGAAAAGAGGGTTTGGGTGTAGGTGACTATGGTGAGAGGCTCTGAGATTTACAGTTGTTTTGGTCTGGCGGAGGTCGTTGCGTTAGGATCTGGTAAAGTGTTGGAAGATTTTTCACTGTTCTGTGGATTCAGTTTTCTGCTCTGTTTGAGCAAGCTCCAGTTATTGGTATTGCACAGGGTGTCATTCTTTCAAACTGGTGGTTCTTTGCTGTTGAACCCACCATAAACGCTGATTCTTTCGTTCATGCTGTATTCAGGTCTGAAACGGTGTCCTCTGATGTAGTGGAGTGCAATTCCCTCTGAAGCTCTGATGGAGCCTTAGCTGAGGAGTTGGGAGAGGGGGTTGTAAGAGTTGAGCTAGGTATAGCAAATTTGATTATATTTTTGTTTCTGTGTTGGTACAGTTGTGTGCAATTGTTGACTGTCTTTAGTGTTTTGTGTCGACCTATTAAGTGCAATCCAACCAGCGCCCTGCTGCAGTTTCGACTTCTTTTGATTGCTGGCGCGTCAAGGTATACTGCCTTCTATGCCTGCATGCCCTGTTGGCAGGGCTCCTGAGGCTGCGTAGGTGAGGTACAAAAGTGAGAAGGAATAACTAATTTAGGTTAATCAACATGGTGAATTTCAGTTTACTCTTATTTGTTGAAAATACGTAACATGTTCATCGGTTTCATTTTCTACATTTTATTTGGTGTAAATTAGCAGGCAAATTACTTTGATGAATTCATTTTCAAGAGTGTTTCACTTCCTAACCACCACAACATGCATCTCTTTAATGCAATGTTGAATCATTTAAAGTCCATTCAAAGTTCAATACTGAATGAAATTGGTCCACAATGTGAAGTAAGAATTCTCATTCTTATGATTAACATTGTCTTGATATTGTTTTTGTCTGACATTCTATTACCAATGCCATCACAGGATCCGTTTCATGTGCCCCTAGATTATTTAGTTAGGAAATCATGATGTGCTCCTATTATAGGTAAATTATAATATGCCAGTACAATAAAATGTGATTATTAATTTAAAGTCCTGCAAGATTCACTCAAAGAATACTGTCTGTTTAGTCTAGCATAATCTAAGTGCTTAACAGACTTATGAATTATATGTGGATAGTCAATCACTGAATATCTTGACTGAAGTAGCAACTTTTTATCAATTTTGGCATAAGATTTACCGAAGTGGGAATGTATACTTCAACCATTGAATCGGAATTATGGAAAAATATCTGTATCTGCAAGTGTCAGCCATTTTTGGTATCTGTATCTGTGTTTTTGTTCTCTGTATGACAAATTTTTGGTATCGACCCATCACTAGCAATAATTAATGTGGCTGTTCCGCCTGTTCACTAAACCAATCTTGTATAAGCCACTTCCAACTGGTTCCGTGGGCAAAACAGGCATGCGAAGCGCAGGGTTTCAAAGAACAGATTTTGCACCCCGTATTCTAGAAAGTACTTGATTACCCCAGACAGCAAATATACTAACAAAACTTTAGAGACTGAGAACAATGCACTATGACTAGGTCAATGAGTTTTTATCAATTCATAATTTTCTATTGAAAATATCATGTGCTCATTCTTGAGTAATACTTGTTTTGCTGAAGACATCTAGGCCAAATATTCAGTGAATGAATCTATTGAACATAAAATTACAGTTGATTGT
>SDVV010020895.1:0-13233 GCA_016164225.1 Gammarus roeselii | reverse complement strand
TATTTATATGACGTTCAGCAAAGGCTATGAACTTCCATTCAGTGTGCGATATTCTGCATATTTGTTTTCTAGTGGGTTACATTTGGGTTCGTACGACATAATGTGTACTTTTCTGAAATTTTTTATTCATGGTAACAGCATTATCACCCTCGCAAGTCTTTTTCCACTTTATTCTAGAACCTTCATTATATCACCGCAAAATACGACTCATAATCGAACTTCTAATTTTTAAGGATTTTCTTTCAACACAAAGTTTAGTTTATCTTCTATCGCCGCAGTGTTTCAGCCCTGTGGCCTCAGGAGACAATGTTATCATGGCACTACGCTATTGCGGGAACTGGGATCCAGGCTTAGTGATGCACAGCTACCAATAGGCCTGCGCACGCAGCCATTTTTTTACTTACACTTATATGCGGTACCCCAGATAAGGACCCTCATTGCTGTAATGCATGTAGACCAAGTAAACCCTACCACATGACGCCTACCCCACCATGGGAGGGATAGGCTTTAAATTCTATTTTCAACCCCTGCGCGCGACAGGCTCATGCTATTATTATAACGCTCAGCTGCAGTAGCCAAACAATATTCGTTGGAGACTTTGTATCCATAAAAACATCCATAGTAATCATTTGTCGAAATATGTTGTAACTTATATGAAATGTGACTCATACAATCCCTTAAGAAGCTGTGTCAAGATGTAATAAAGTAACAACTTTGTATTTATGGAAAATTCCCCTGCAAAATACGTATATGGTTTGTTTATCCGTTGAATAGCAACCATAAACAAATTTTATTTCGTATATGGTTATTATAAAATGATGACTGCTTCACAGAATACTAAATCTTTTTTTTTTTTTTTATGGAAGTGAAATTGACTTGTGGACAACCCACAATTAAAATCTAATGTCCGGGACTCCATCTAAGACCCTCTTACACTCATTCCATTCTTATTATCCGGTGACATCTTCCGCAGTCCTCACTCATCGCCATCACGTGACTGACGCCTTAACTAAAGCAGGTAACTATGGACCAGGAGATAACGTCAACGTCTTGTTCTCCTTTCCTTCACCGCCAACGGTGCACCGTGAGCCCAGGTGCACGTCTCCTCCTCGTTTCCTTCGTTTCTTCCGGTGGATGTAAGCCCCTAATCTAATTTCATTTGCCTCTTTACGCCTTCACCTCTGCCGTCAAGAGAAGACCTAGCTGTCAGGAAGTTCAGAACCGGCACTGATTTACTGAAGGCTGGCAACAACAGAGAAGAGCTGGATGTAGTCTATGAATATAAACACTACTGGAAATAATCTCTGCAAACAAGAAAAAAGTGACCAATGACTAACTAGGAAAACAGTGAATGCAAACCAAAAATCTTTATATCTTGAATGTAGTTTTTCATTTTAAAAACTCAACATTTAACATGCAAATGAGGAAATGTTCAAATTGGGGCTGATCATCCACCAACCACCCGCATACACCAACCATTCACAAAGAAGTTGCACAGTTTTCCTCCATGCGGTACCGGTCACATGAGGGCCGCAACATCAATGAGTTATTCTCATTCATATCTGATCTTCACCAGAAAGATGATACAATAATCTTTGACTGCTCTGTCAGAACCATGATAAGGTCTACCTGTGGGAAGAAGTCATAGTCTACTGAACTCTCATCTGTGAAAGATGATACAATACTCAGTCAATTATGTTTTTCATAATTGACAGAGTTTAATCTTGTCGGAAAATTACGGAGTAACAATGAGATTACTTCTAGCCTGCGTATCATGTTCCAATTTCATTTGATTGGGTTTAAAATTTATTTCTGAAATTAGTGAATGTGCGATCCGATCCCGAATCATTTATAATCTCGGATGTTCCCAATGTGCATTATGCTTGTTTTTTTTTTCAATCGTGTGCTTCATCTCTCTATTTGTAATTCGGTGCGCCAGCTTTTCAGGGTAAGGGCCGTCACCATCGTAGATCCAACACTGGCTGTGTACGAGGATTGGTGACCGCACCCGAATGCTTCTGTTATGTTGCGGACCCGATCTGGTCAAAATCACCGCAAAGGGACACCGAAATGTATCAAATGCATCAAACTCGCCTTTATCCCTGAACTCTGGTGGAAATGAGGCTCAAATCAAATCAAATTCATCCCTGAAGCCAGCCGCCCTGAGGAGCGGAGTCTGCTGATATTCTAAACTTGTCCCGGTCATTTCAATTATGGACAAGGATATTGCTAAACAATATTGGGTAAAGAATGATGACTTTAGGGTGAACCGCGATGCCTTCTGCAGGTCAGAAAAGGCCGTTGCAGTATCGGTGATCGTTACTTTGATATTGAAGATGAACATCAACAGAGGCTTGAGGATCTGTTGGCGAAACGAAGCTTCTCTCTGGTTGGCTGGGTTCTGAAGCTGAAATACAACAATAATTCAGGACCGCTCTTCCATAGAATTTTGTATGCTCAATGTATATGAGGAAATTATGCGTTTGCATTCAGTTGGACGTGATGAATACGAATAGTTTTCAAGTTGAGTGATTTGTAATGTTTCCCTAAAGAGCATACATACTTTTTTGCTCAACCAGTCAGATGGTATCTCACGACGCAATAAGTATCGTAATGTATTCTAGCAGAACTTGATGATTAGTTTGCAATTTAATCTGTCGCCAGGCGAGGGTCTTATCCGTTTCAAACCATAACATGACACCAGTGTTTTGTGGTCTGGGACTGGTAGCGCAATTAGAAGTCGTTTCTGTTCCCTAAGAAATATCGATAGTGCATTGAAGGAAAAATTGTTATAGAAGCAGCGCCGTAAGCGTCCTTATAGTACCGTGAAAGGGGGGAATTTTTCTGTGTATCATTGTCACCATTGTCAAAATTTGTATCGATCTGAAGATATATGAGATTACATTTTTCAGTGGCTTGTATGCAGTGTGTATTGGTGTCTTACATATGAATTTTTTTTTTCTCTCCCCTGAATTTGAATTCAATTTACGTATTCAGTTGTGTTCGCCTGGCACCCAATTCATGTTGAGAAGAGTAAAAATCAAGTGAACGTTTAGAGCCTAGACATTAGAAAACATACAATGGAATACGACCTAATAGTTTTTCATATAGTATTTCAATCTTGTTGTGGGACCATTTAAGTGTAACCAATAGGACTATGAAAATCTGCACCTCACAATGATACACCGTGAATTATCTTGTATGCTTTTCCAACTATGTTTTGAACGGAATAAATGTTAACATGAACATAATGTGTGGTGCTTCAAACATGTGTTGTGAGTGCCGGCAACAGAAGGAAATTTAAATGGACGCGTTCAACTCAGTTACTGGAGCTATGGCTACCTTGCTACGATAGCCATAGCTCCAGGTAATAGGACATCCATATCCAAATAAACCTGTTTCAATTTATCGTCGCCAAGTAACACATGAATAACACGCAAAAAGAGTTTATACATACTCTCTAATATTCACGTGAACGTTACCGAATCTCGACTAGCCGTGGACAGTTCCCTACTGTTTCCCTCAGCTGACTCTCTACCTTCTACCCCCAGCATTCCACGCCCCGCCTAGACCTTTAAGCTCTAGTGCAAGACAAACGCACACACATCAGGACCTCTATGGTTCAAAAATTGAATAAACAGCACGCGTGGCGTCTGATACAGATATATATCGTGTAGTGTTTTCCTTTGTCAAATAATAATTTGAACTAATTTGCTAATAAGAGACTTAATCATATTTTCTTCCACTCTGTTCAATTTCTGGTTTCAAATTAGAACATACAGTGCAATCTCGGACCGATTCGAAATTGGTTCAAACCTAGAACATACAGTGCAAAGTCGGATTGACCTGTTCAGAGCGTGCTATAACTAAAACACATACATATATTTTAGGTATAATACTGAAACTGAGGAGCATTTGAAGACAAACAAAAGGGCATGAATGTTTATCCCACCTAAAAGCAATCTGTCAACAACATGACTGTTATCAAGTAAGCTGAAATTAAATATAAATCATACTATCTGGTGAACATTGTGAACATCGTCAGTCGCAATCTTCTGTGTCTCCTCGCCGCCTGTTTGTGTTGTTCGTTTGTACGTGCTCTCCGGGAACGTCTCCCTCGACGAAGTTTCAGCACGCGTTCACCTCAGCTTTTATCTTCTGCTACTATTATATGCGGAGAAGATTCAACATTCCACGACGTCGATCTACATATATAAACTCACCAATTTAATACGAGCGCCAGCTGAAAAATCATAATTGCACTTAATCAATAACCTAATAAAAGAGATAATTAATATTATTGGAAAAGCCTTAACTCGCGCTCGAAAACTTGACGCAAGGACGCCAGAACGGAATGGCACACCCTCGACCCCTTCTGAGTCACCCTAAGTGAAGACAGGATACCCTGAATAGCTGCCCTCTCTCACCGCATGGCCCTTTTAAACAGACAGCGGATTTAAACCGCTCAGGACAGGATGTGCCACATGAAATAAATAAATAGGCTCAAATTCACAGCTAATAAGAATAATAGAACTAGCTTGCTGAAGTTAAACTTAAATCAGTGTGTGTGAGAAATAATGTCAGAATTAGAACAATCAGAACCTATAGAATTTTCTTGTTTGTTACTACCCCAATTCCACCAAAATAAAAACGCAACAATAGGTTACCCATAGTTATCGTTTCTCAGTGACTGCTGTCTTGAACAGGAGCAACTGTTCAAGGCAACTAAGATTGGTATGTCATGGTCGCAACGATAACAAACACTCACACGAAGCTCCAACACGGTTTTGCTAGTCCGGCTATCTGAGTCTCATTCCTCTCCTTACTCACACAGAAATGTGCCTATAGAATTGGGCCTACAAATTTCACACAAATCCATGTCCCACCAAACCTCATAACATCACAGTGCTCCACGCATGTCACGAGAGCGCTTCAAACGGCGTCAGCGGAGCGTTCCAATCAGTGTCAGCGGAGTGTTTCCTACTTGTGTCACCAGAACGCTTCAAACATCGTCGCCAGAGCACCAAACATCATCACCAGACTCAAGTCAGTGTCCACAGAACGCTCCCAACAGCGCCACCTGAGCACTCCAAGCAGCATCACCTCACCTAAAAGCTCCAAGAAGTGTGACCAGAGCGCTTCGAGCAGTGTCACCGGAGCGCTCCTAGCACCGTCGCTTAAGCATTCCCAGCAACGACACCAGAGCTCTCCTAGCAGGGTCACCCGAGTGCTCTAAGCATTCCCGTGCGCCCATGGTGGAACCATGCTCAAGCCCTGCTCTGACAAGCAGTGGGGTCGCGCAGCGTCTCCATTTTAAATTTACGCTACGACAAATCTTTTTATATTTTTCTCTGCTAGCATGCGACTCAATTTATGAATTACAGGTGTTTGCTCCCAGAATAATGGCATAATATAGTCCTCTCAATCATGTGACTTGAAAATCTCATTTTATGAATTGTGACATCCGTAATATTTCCTAATTGAGTGTAGCAGAACGCTAACATCATCTTATTAGTTTACCTATATAGCATTATTATTTTCGAAAAAATCTAGGAGGGTTAGATTGTGTGAATCTATGTTATACACGTCTGAGTAGATTATTTTTTGAGCTTTTTAGCTTTTATGATTATTTCCTGTTACTTCAAGATTATTAGAGGAAATTATCGACATTTCAACTGCCGTTTTGGGCCATTACTTATTTGAAACATCGGAGTTGTGTGCGGCTCCGACTAATGTGTACACATATGTGCGCCCTCACTATCCCACGGTCATGAGTAGCTGATGCTGCTCTCTACCCCCGCCCGCTTTTCCACTGCCTCTCCTCCCGTATTAAGTTTATTGCACAGCAGTAGTCCATAAGCCTGTTGACCTTATGGACTGCAAATTCCCCATCAGGTACTTCATACACTAAAAGAAATTATTAAATCGTTTCTGCCTATGTTCTCATCAACCTGAGCAAATGGGAGACCCTGAGAAACATATGGTAAAGTGAACGATAACTCATAATATCTTATATAAGTTAAATAATTATGAGTGTAATTCTTTACGATTTATTTAGTTTACTCTATGACAAATCTCATTTGACTAGTCAACATTTATTAACATTTATATCGAAAGATATTAGTCCCTCTTGTCTGAATTATTTCTGAATATTAAAAAAGTTTTGGATGATATGAACAAATTGTTATATACGCCTGAAATCATTGGAAGCGCAAATCCATCCAAAAATTACATTATTGTGCTCACGGAACACGTAGAAAATTAAGTAGTAGTCAAAATAACCCCCACAATTTTAACTAAAACCAAAATGCTAAGATGTGCATGGAGAATCCCTCAGTCTGAAAACAATGGAACAGAGGCGCCGTTTCATGAGTCTATGCCACTCCTTGAAGCTCAAAACTATCCTAACAGGCAAACTAAGAGACGAATTCACTGGCGCCCCCCGACGAACGATTGTTTCTTTTGGGGAATGCGAGTCTAAACAATAGTGGAATTATCAAATTCTTCAACACGTTAGCACGTTACGTTCATCAGAGTGTTGAGGTATTGCAATCCCTATGCTATAAAAATGTCAAAAGCAAGCAATTATTACTCTGGTCTCCTCCCTTCCTTTACTGCCCTCCATTATATGACATTCATCTCGTATCATCACCCCATCACACGTCAGCAACGGACATCTACTGGCAGACAACTCGCATCCTAGCGCCCTTTCGTCACCCCCAAACTAAAATTAAAACTAAAAAACACCAATCAGTGACTCCTTATCATCTCCACACAATTAGCTCCCATGCAACGCCTTTTCAACACGGTCGCAGCTAAAGCATCCCCTCAGCGCCT
Source organism: Gammarus roeselii (assembly GCA_016164225.1). Classification (NCBI taxonomy): domain Eukaryota; kingdom Metazoa; phylum Arthropoda; class Malacostraca; order Amphipoda; family Gammaridae; genus Gammarus; species Gammarus roeselii. Next base: position 6,396 of record SDVV010020895.1, on the reverse strand, counting down.
CCTCATTTCTTCTCCTACCCTCCTCCTCCACTCTGCACTACTCACACAAATTTGTCTAACTATGCTTGCAGCACAGCCCCAATCCCCCTCGTTCGCTACCATTCCCTTACCTCAGCCCAAACTCCGACTCTATCTATTCCGCTAATCCCTCCCATATATAACCCCTCTCCATCCATTCTTTCCTCGAGCTCCGTATTTGTTACCATCCCCTTACCTCAGCCCAAACTCCGACTCTATCTATTCCGCTAATCCCTCCCATATATTACCCCTCTCCACTCAATCTTTCCTAGAGCTCCCCTTTTGTAACCATTCCCTACCCTCAACCCAAACTCTAACATTACCTATCCCGCCAATTCCTAAAATATATTACCCCCTTCCACCCGTTCTCTCCTCTAGCTCCTACTTTCGCTTCCATTCCCTAACCTCAGCCCAAACTCCAACTTTACCTATCCCGTCAATCCATCCCATATATTACCCCCCTCTATCCGTTCTTTCCTATAGCTCCCACCTTCTCTACCATTCTTTAACCTCAGCTCAAACTCCAACTCTACCTATCCGCTAATCCTTCCCCTATATCACTCCCCTCCTATCATTCCTTCCTCTAGCACCGTTCAGCAACCCTCAGTCATGCCTCTCTTTAATCACCGTTCCAAAAAAAATTACTTGGTTCTGTTGGGTCTCCCCTGCTCCAACACACCTTCAATAACAAAAAACAGAACCAAAAGCAAGGATATCCCAAACATACAAACCATGCTACTCGAGCATTAGCAACCAGATTCTTAGCTAACGTAAGTAGGAGTGTTACTGAAGAGCATATTATAAATCTAAATGAGAGTGGCGTTGCTCACTCAAAAACAATAAAACGAATGAACGAATGTCAATGCAGGTGACGGAAAACTTACAACAATTCCCCAGGAACACCAACATCGACACCATTCTCATTGATTTAAAATTAAAGAGACACTCAACACTAGCAGACGGACAATGTATGATTCACGTGGTAAAAGAATCCTTAGTAAAACAAACAGAACTTAACGATGAAAACATCTTAGTGGTGATAAAAACTAGAGCAATGGAGGAACCCTTCAATTACATAGAAGGTTACGAAGCCTTTACTGAGTAAAAAAATATGATAGGTTCCTTTTCGAGATAGAAAAGTATTTTGAAAACAAAGTGTACGATAGCAGTTTTGGCGATCTAGTCCCCGCAATTCTCAGCAACGCACTTAAAATACAAATCACAATCTTAGATGAAACAAACTCGACAATCGTAACAAAATCTGTTATTAATCCGACAACCTTAAGTGTGATGAAGCTGCTCAATACTCAATATTTGTTGTCAAGAAAGAGGACCACTACAGTAGTCATGCACCAACCCACCATCTGAAGTCACATCTCGAACGACAAAATATTGCAGCGAACTGAAACAAGCATCTGGAAACAAAATTGCAATGATCCAATAGATATTCTACTTTGCAATACGACAATGATACATCCATATTCGATGAGGAGATGCCTCTGCAATCATCCCAAAGTGACACCAGCTGTCTTGTAAGTAAAAACAAATGACTTGAGGCACAAACTGTTCAAGCTGGGAGCAGCAACCACCCCTCAGCAACCTTGTCTGTAAATACCCATCAGAATCTCAAAAATATCGTGATTAAATATGTAAACGTTAGAAGATTATGAACATAGATGGATCACATCAAAATGATGATGAAGGAGGACTCAATTGACATAATATGTCTGACTGAAACCTGGCTGGAATCTGATATTAACTTTACCTTCATCGAGATTGACGGCTTCAATGTTTATAGAAAAGATTGAAAAATGAACGGATGTGGAACCGTGATTTATGTGCGAGAAGAATATACCTCTTCTCAATAATGGATAACGACACTAATGAAGTTGATGACATTTGTGTGAACATCCAGGTACTAAAAAACAAATTGTTTGTTGTTGGTTATCTTTACAGACCACCTAAAGCAAGTGTACCGTCTTTTCTATACATCGAAGAAAGATTTCGAGAAGCTATCCGCTTAAGAATGACGCTGTACATTTTGGGAGATTTCAATGATAATTAATTGATATTGAAATCCAACAATATGAAGCCGATTTTACACGGACTCGGGCTGCATCAGCTCATTAAAAGTGCAACAAGAATTACTCCCGAATCCCAAACTGTATTGGATCCGTCTTCCATTGTTACCACAGAGGTGGAGCCTAATTTTTTATCGGACCATTATGAAATAAACTGCACCATTACTATCACAAAATATTTAAAAAAACAAGTATACAAAATACCCTGTCGTACTATAAGAAATTACACCGCGAATAATTTCAGAGCACAACTTGTGGCAAACGTCAAGATTAGAAAACCATTTCATATAACAAATTACGTCACAGAGCAAGCCCAATTACTCACCGACTATCTTCTCACATGTCTGAACGCTGTTGCGCCAACGGAAACTGAAACAATGAAAAGCATGCCGGTTAAATGGATTACAAAAAAACGGCGAAACGAAATTGCACTTGAAAATGATTTCAAACGCAGAGCAAAATGAAGCATTACTTCTCAATAGAAAGTCAAACGAGAAGTCAGGAAGGTAACAATTGAATACCACTATGAGGAACTAGAACTGTGCAAAAACAATCAAAACGAAACGTGGAATGTACTACAAATAATTGTTCCCTACAAAAAAAGATCACCTCGCCTTCTTATCCGAATACTCAAGCAGCTTCAGAGAAGTTTAACTACTACTTCACTGGAGTTGGGAAACAGGTTATTGATGAGGTAACCCAGGAAGCTTATCAATGATCACAGAGCGACGCAACAGATACATGGAGTCCAAAAACTTGCTATGGAAAACCAAGCAAGTATCGCACAGGAATTGAAGGTTCAGCCCTACAATATCTGAAAGACAGCCTTATAGTTACATTGTCTTATATCAGCACAGTTATTAACACCTCCATAGCAAGTGAAAATTTTCCAGAGATCTGTAAGCATGAAATCATAAAACAATTCATAAATCTGGAGACAATAATGAACCATCCAACTTTAGACCAATCAGTCGTCGGCCTGTCCGATCCAAGATTCTAGAAAAAGTAAGATATATCTAATTGATTGTTTACCTCGAATCAAACAAGCTGTTCAATGAGTGCCAGTATGCTTATCGGCGAAATTTCTCAACAGAAGACCCATTTATGAGCATCACTGAAGATCTGTACAAAAAAATTGATGAGGGCGGATATCTCAACTGGTATTGCTAGACTTATCGAAAGCATTCGACAGTGTAAGCCATAACATTATTTTTAGCAAGCTCCCCAACATCTGAATAGACCCTACTTGGTTTGAAAGTTATCTGATGAATCGGCAACAATCAGTTAAACTCGATAACCCAACCATGGCAAATTCAGCCACAGTTGCCTTTGGGGTTCCTCGATGTTCGATACTTGGCCCTTTGTTGTTCCTGGGTTTTGTGAATGACATCGACTGTAGATTACCAAAAAATCAAGCGAAAGTTATAATGTAAGCCGATGATGCTCAAATATTGCTTTCCCGAAAACCGCCTGATTTGAATGCGCTGAAAGACGACGCTGAGACAGCCGTAACTAATCTGAAATCTTGGTATGATAAAAATGGACTCAAGCTCAACTCTGAACAAACAAACTGCATCGTGTTCGGCTCGAACTCAAAAAGAAAAGCAGTTCCAATGAATTTATTTATCAGGATATGCAAATCTAACATTCCTGTTGAAGATAAAGTTATAAGTCTGGGAGTATGGTTTGATCCCAATCTTTCCTTCAAACACCACGTAGCTACTCTGTGTTCCAAGTTAAATGGATCACTTTTGCTCCTAAGCTCCGCAAAATAAGAATTTGATTTCAAATCAAGATTACTTATTGTCCACGCTTCAGTATTTTCTCACATTAACTACTGTCTTTTAATTTGGAGGAAATGCACCAAACTCAAAGAGAGAGATGCAACGTTGTAAAAACTTTGCGGCATGAATAACAAGCGATGGTAACCTCAGGAAGCGAGACCACGTAAGTCCTCTCCTCGAAAAATTACAGTGGCTCAATATCGACAACAAGCTGGCACTCCATGAGTCGATCAGAATTCATAAAAATCTTTTAGGAAAACATTCACCCTGCAGCTAAAATCACATGAATTCTCGAGGTGAAAAGAACAATCGATTCACACAAAATGATGATACTCTGCACGTTGAACACAAGAATACAGAAACTGCCTGTAGAGCTTTTTCGATCACTGGACTAAAATCCTGGAACAACCTCCCTACAAGTCTCATGAATCTTAAATTGAACACGTTCTTCAAGAAAAGGCTCAATGAACATCTATCAACCGATCAATTCAGTAATCGTAACATTGCCTACAAACACAAGCTAAATAAATAATACCAGTAACCAGAAAATGCCTTATGTTCTTGCGCATGTCCGAAACCACCACCACCATACCTCTCAACATAGAGACACCATCCAATCGTTTTTACTCTGACGATACATATGTTTCTATGTTGTTACCGATCACAATTGTCTTTGTCAAATACCGTGAGTGTTAACTAGCGTTTTGTCTCCAGTTTAGAAACGGACTGCATCTCCACTTTAGAAGCTGCTGCATCTCAACGATGACACAATGTGTTAACGCAGGCCCAAGTGAACACTGTGAATAAGTCCATTGTTATCATTGCACACACTTTGACAGGGTGGGGGGAAAGTTCCATGCGTGACGTTTCCTCGCGCACTCATTTGGCAGAGTGTGGTTGCTACCATGTATGATATTCCTAGCGTGCTCACATGACAGATTGACACAGGTCCCCCCAATCTAATCGTATTTGACACATTGTGATGAATACCTCGTATAATGTCCCTGCGGGATTACTTGCCTGTGTGAAAGGGTTTGTGACACTCTGCAAAGGGGTCCATTCGTGATGCCATCGCGGTTTCGGTTGCACGCTGTGATGGGGTCTATTAATGATGTGATGGGTTCTGTCAACGCGTGCTTCCAGTGGGAGTGTCAATCGTTATAACTGGTCAAGTTTAGACAAGTTTTGACGTTTATTGAAGATGCAAACGTCAATCACACAGCGTCACTCTATATTGATGCATACTTTCAGCGTTGCTTATCCTGACTCCTTGTATTCATTAACTATCTTGATCGCAGTTTAAACATATATGAACATTGTCAAAATATATTCAGTTTATGTTTCTTGCATAAACTAATAAAGAGCATAGTCATTCCAAGCAACACTTTTGCTTAATAGTTATTAGCAATAAAGCGGTTACAACAGAAAAATAGTAGTTCCCGAAAATATAAGGTTACTGTTATTAAATTTAAATGAAAAATATATGTATTACCATGTGTGGTTTTAGTTGGTTTCATTGAATCACAAGCGACTTCTCTTCCACTCCTGCCCGTGTGGCAACAAATGATACCGCAATATGCAATAAAATATCGAAAGAAATCGAATGAAATCAATTACTGAAGCAAAACATCTGTAACATTGATAACAATAAGAACCGAAGTAGTACAAGACTTACTGGCAACAAACAACACATGTAGTCGCATAACTCCTACAACCCGATGGCAGACCCACATGCTCGCACGAATGCACACATACACACATACATCAACGCATACACACCAACACCTGCACATACACACACAACTCGCCCACACCGCTACACCTACACACACGTTCATCCACCCTCATAAACTTGCACACAGCACGAGAGATATATACAGCATAGTTACTACATGAAGATGGCAGTAGGTTCCGATGATCCGAAGACTCGAAATAAGGTTGTTCGCCAGTGTCGCGTGCTGATCGGATCCCACATACAGTTGTGAAGAGGGATATGGAACCTTGCTTACAAGGTTCGATACCAAACAATATGCCAGGGGGACCGCTTATCTCTGTGGTAGTATGTATGTATATGAAAAATAAATAGGAAATAGATTCTCACGAGGCCTGATTGTTAGATAGTTTTCTATTCTAAACAGCTGACTGTAGAAATGTAGCCGCCCCCGTTGATCGCCAAGTACGATCCGCTAATACTACCTTCGGGAACGGCTCTTGCTCTTATTTACGTGAGTTCCTGGATCAGGAATCGTCGACGGGGTCACCGTCCTGACAGATACCGTCTACTTATTTCAAGTGACCCAACTTCTATATTAATCAAACTGAGGGATTTCCTCCCTCTTTCTTACTAGCCGTATCAGTTCAACCGCCAAGTCTCCCCAAGGGTGTGAGGTATAGATAGAATCATTTATAATCAATCTCATATATTTTAATACCATATAATATGAAAGTTCATAACCTAAGCATCGAGCCTGGACATCTGGCTACCGACGTCCGCTCACCCGCAGTCCTATATA
>SDVV010020894.1:0-13233 GCA_016164225.1 Gammarus roeselii | reverse complement strand
AAAGGTGAATCCTCTCCCTTATTGGAAGGACCCTTTGATACTCATGAAGATGGCTCTCCCACATATTATGCGGTGCAGCCCGAGCAACAGAGGGCAAGCCAGTGACTCTCCCGACAGCAGCGATACCACACTCACTCCCTACAGCAGCGGAAGCCTTCGGGTGTAGGCTTCTACTCTACCCTACGCTCGTCTTACACTTAACACTTTTCTTTTTGATGTGCACTTTGTTACTTGTGTCCGTTATTACAAATCCATATTCAGTACTCTATTGATAGAGTAACTTTTGTCTGGTTACTTGTTACAAAAAGACTTTTATAAAACCAATGTTTCATCATTTCAACCTTGATTTACCCGATTATCCCAACCGTGGAGCAGAAAAACGTAACAGTAAGGTACTTGGATACTTTTGCAAATAGGCATCTTGACACGTTGTAAACAGCAAAATAATTCAAAGGTTCATGTCACGACTCTATAAATTCTACCAGAATCGCCGCTAATTATCCTTCGGATGGGAGGATGCCACAGAAAATGAGCCCGGCATTGGTGCCAGCATGTTTAATGACAAAATATGACCTGGCATCGACACCTGAACGGTTAAGACAATGTTCGGCATTAGCACTAGCAGAACATTGTCCAGCAGTGATATTGGCTAACATTAGTTTCACGAGGAATGAAACTAGGACAATCTAAAGCCAACATTGGTTGTACGAGGAATGAAACTAGGACAATCTAAAGCCAACATTGGTTTTACGAGGAATGAAACTAGGACAATCTAAAGCCAACATTGGTTTTACGAAGAATGAAACTAGGACAATCACTCGTTCACCCGCTCGAGAGCGAGGAATAAGGAAGTGGAGGTGTTTTTTTTTAGGTTACATGATATGCATGTTGTTATTAATCTTCCAAAGCCGACCGCAGATGTGAAAGTGATTAGTGTAAACATTCCTGGCTCTCGCCTACTACACACTCCTGAATACGGTTTATGACTCCAATCTTATGGAGTCATAAACCGGTTGAAGACCTCTGTTAGTGGACCACTTATGATTTGGGAGAGATTCCGTAACATTCTTGGATGCAAGTCATATGTTCGTGCTGATTGGTAAATATTTAATCAGGTAGGTTGTTCCTCTACTTCATCGACGAGAAAGTGAATATTTTCCAACGGTTGCACTTCTCCAGGCAGTTGGGCTTCTGGGATGTTATTAATATTCTCATCTGGGAAGACGGAGACAAAGTATTCGATGAGTATCATTAACATGTTTGCATCAGATGAATTTAGGGCGCCTGCACCATGAATAACTCGTCTCTCGTTCATACATGCATAGAAATCTTAGGGTTGTTCTTGGCCGCCTTAGCAACTGTTTTTTTCTCGTTTTCCTTGGCCCTTCTGACCGCTCTTTTCACTCTTCTACCAGCCCTATTATCCGCTTGTTAGGACTTTGGTGTCGGATTAGTTTTGTGGACTTGGTACAGTGTCTGTCGGTGAGCAATAGCTTCTGAAACTTCATTATTCAGGTATGAGGGATAGTTTATTTGTACTTTTCCCTCAGGGTGTATCGCTTGCTTGCTTGCCCCACCCTATCTTCAAGATACGCGAATCATTCATCAGCGGTCCTGTCACCGAATTGGTACCCTATAGCTATGTTTGTGATTTCTTCCTTCAAGCCGTTAAAATCTGCTATTCGGAAATTGTAGTTGTGACTTGCTGATTTCCGTATTGTTTAGTTTGCTGTGGTTTGGAATTCAATTGTATGGTGATCACCTATTTTTTCCTTAACTGTAACCAGTTCTACTAGTCGTTCCTCAGTCGACAGTAAAATGTAAAAGATGTAAGGCCCTCTGGCTGGTTCATCCACGTACTCCTTTAGGTTGTTATTGTTGACGAGTCGTATCAACCTGCCGCCCAGTAATTCAGTTTCCAGTATTGTCCAATTGATGTCAGGTAGGTTGAAGTCCCCCATCAAGATACTCTCATGGGAGGAGGAAATGATATTGTGCAATTCGTCAAAGAGAACACCTTCTTTCCCGACTGTTGTTCTTTTATTTCGGTATAATAGTACAACTTTCAGTATTATCCATTCAGAGGGCATAATTTCAACCTGGATTACCTTATATGTTGTTGTTGCTATTGTCCTGAGAAGTACTGGACAAAGGGTTTCTTAGACATAAAGCTCTGATCCTCCACCTCTCTTGCTTGGAGAAGGCTTGTCTACACTGAAGGTCCTGAGTCCTTGAAGTCTTATTTCCTCCTGGAGACTCTGGTCACTCATGTCCGTTCCTGTTATTATTAACTCAACAATTCTGGAGTTCAACGTTAAGAAGGAAAAGTTCCATTTATAAATAAAACAACTATCTGGTTCCCAGTAAAATCTTGTGAAATATTCAGCAATCTCATTTATGAGCGGGACATCAAGAGCCTCATTCTGTCGTGTCGCTCATTGTTTTCAGCTTATCTAACCCACTGTTCGGTCGGTGGATACACCAAAAATTAACCTTCTCATTCTGTTGTGTCGCTCATTGTTTTCAGCTTATCTAACCCACTGTTCGGTCGGTGGATACACCAAAAACTAACCTTCTCATTCTGTCGTGTTGCTCATTGTTTTCAGCTTATCTAACCCACTGTTCGGTCGGTGGATGCACCAAAAACTAACCTTCTCATTCTGTCGTGTTGCTCATTGTTTTCAGCTTATCTAACCCACTGTTCGGTCGGTGGATACACCAAAAACTAACCTTCTCATTCTGTCGTGTCGCTCATTGTTTTCAGCTCATCTAACCCACTGTTTGGTCGGTGGATGCACCAAAAACTAACCTTCTCATTCTGTCGTGTTGCTCATTGTTTTCAGCTTATCTAACCCACTGTTCGGTCGGTGGATGCACCAAAAACTAACCTTCTCATTCTGTCGTGTCGCTCATTGTTTTCAGCTTATCTAACCCACTGTTCGGTCGGTGGATGCACCAAAAACTAACCTTCTCATTCTGTCGTGTTGCTCATTGTTTTCAGCTTATCTAACCCACTGTTCGGTCGGTGGATGCACCAAAAACTAACCTTCACATTCTGTCGTGTCGCTCATTGTTTTCAGCTTATCTAACCCACTGTTCGGTCGGTGGATGCACCAAAAACTAACCTTCACATTCTGTCGTGTCGCTCATTGTTTTCAGCTTATCTAACCCACTGTTCGGTCGGTGGATGCACCAAAAACTAACCTTCACATTCTGTCGTGTCGCTCATTGTTTTCAGCTTATCTAACCCACTGTTCGGTCGGTGGATGCACCAAAAACTAACCTTCACATTCTGTCGTGTCGCTCATTGTTTTCAGCTTATCTAACCCACTGTTCGGTCAGTGGATACACCAAAAACTAACCTTCAGCCCGTCTCAGCATTGTCTGAAGCTCGGATTTTCTTTTTGAATTTGAATATTTTACTCATAAATTGGTCGTCAAATAGCTCATTCAAGTTATTCACATTTCAGGTAAGATATAACATGACTACATTCTATATTTTGCTAAACAGTGGATACATGGACTAACAAAACAAGGACAAAACTTACCGAGATGCCCTGCACTCTGTGGCCTCCATCCTATGTATGGATGCACTGATGTTATTTACCATAATTACGGCGTATGGTGAGACACTAGTTGAAACATAGCGCATGTAGTGGCACCTATGCTACGCTTCCATATATATGCCATATGATAGGACACTACCTCGAAAATAGCACACTGATGGCAGAACTGGTACTCCGTAACATATTTACTGCGTATGAAATGACACTATATTGATAGAGGATAACACATTTATGGCAACACAGATATTTCCTCTCATAATTACGGCGTTGGGTAAGCCACTGGTAGCACATAACAGAGGCTTGGCGGCGCTGATTTCCAATTCATAATAACAGCATTTGAAAGGTTACCAGTTAGAGCCTAGCACAAGGATGGCGGAACTGAGTCCCTCTACCATGTTTACAATTAATGTCAATTACCACAGTGCTCACGCATGACGGCACTGTGATTACTACAGTGCTCATGCATGGCGGCACTGTGATTACCACAGTGCTCATGCATGGCGGCACTGTGATTACCACAGCGCTCATGCATGGCGGCACTGTGATTACCACTGTGCTCATGCATGGCGGCACTGCGATTACCACAGTGCATGCATGGCGGCACTGCGATTACCACAGTGCTCATGCATTGCGGCACTGTGATTACCACAGTGCTCATGCATGGCGGCACTGTGATTACCACAGTGCTCATGCATGGCGGCACTGCGATTACCACAGTGCTCATGCATGGCGGCACTGTGATTACCACTGTGCTCATGCATGGCGGCACTGCGATTACCACAGTGCTCATGCATGGCAGCACTGCGATTACCATAGTTCTCATGCATGGCGGCACTGTGATTACCACAGTGCTCATGCATGGCGGCACTGCGATTACCACAGTGCTCATGCATGGCAACACTGCGATTACCACAGTGCTCATGCATGGCGGCACTGCAATTACCACAGTGCATGCAGGGCGACACTGCGATTACCACAGTGCTCATGCATTGCGGCACTGTGATTACTACAGTGCTCATGTATGGCGGCACTATGATTACCACAGTGCTCATGCATGGCGGCACTGTGATTCCCCACCATATTTATTATGGCTTATGAAGAGGCTCTGCTCAGACTATTGGTCATGTCAAAGCCTAAGTACGATGTATGGTGTATCAAAAGTTATAGCATAGGTCAAGTATGGTAGCACTAATATTCCTTGCCATTTGTTCGTCATACGAAAGACACTAGTTAAGCAAAGCACAAGAATGACGGCACTGGTATTCTTAACCATAGTTACGGCGTATCATTGGACACTATTTAAAGCATATCACGGGGATGACGACATGTATCTTTTCTGCCACATCTTAGGATTACGGTAGGTCACCAGTCATAGCATATCACATGTATGGCGGCACTGATATTCCCTAGCATGTTCGCGGCATTGGTTAAAACACTATTTAAAGCATAACACACGTATTACGGCACTGATAATACAAACCATGTATTCGGCGCATGGTAGGACACCATTTGTAACATAGTACTGGATCGGCGGCGGTAATGTTCCCCACAGCATATTTACTGCATGTGGTAGGACACTCGTTGGGGAACAAAACATGTAGGAGGGCACCGATATTCTCAAACATTTTTCGACGGATGGAAAGACACCAGTTTTCTATGAACAACAAATAGTAAAGAGTGAGGCCGTCCATTATCAGTGGAATTTCGTATCCGGCAGGAAACAGCCCTTCGCTCAGCGAAGGGCTGTTTGTCTGACCTGGTAGAGTCTGACAAATTCCGGGTGGCATTTCGGGAATAAGAAGAAAGACCTGGTGGAGTCCGACGAACTCCGGGCGGCATTTGGGAATAGGGAGCAGAGACCTAGTGGAGTCAGATGTGAGCTTCTTGACGTCTCTGTATATATTTTTGGCAGCATCGCGGTTAACATTACGTAGTGTTGTTCAGACCGTATAATAATAACAAACAAAAAACAATATTATAGTACTGCGAAGAAGCTTGCAGCTCAATAATTTGATTTCAGATCGAACCAATGTTGAATTTCTGATGATTGATTTTGAATCAGAGTTGATCAAAGATGGTAGACAGTATCGAGATTATCCTACGAATCACAGTGAGGTGATTTTGATGAATTTTTATACAAAAGCTCCACGAACATGTTAAAGTACACACACATTTATTTTTGAATCGCCCGAGGCTAGTGTGGTCAGAGAAGGGGCGCGCCACGGAGTGTCCACTTTAGACTAAAAACGCAATCTACAATTAACCCGAGTACAACAGGAAGATATTCTTCTTCTTGCCTAACATATATCCTAAAAAAAATACATCAATACTTTCTCTCCGTTGACAAAGTTCAAATTCTGAGTTTTTTTATGAAGCGATTTCATCCTTCCACTCAACTTCGTTTCTGACAATAAATGTTATGGTGGGCATAATTGATTGAGAAAGTTTCCTTCATGAGAGCAAACGAGGATTAAACGAGTCTGACGAGTCTCAAGAGTTAGTTGACCCACTTATAGTTGCGATTGGAAGAAGGCGGACACAATACTATGTATGAGTATTTGTCTCACTCAACGGAAGAAGGCGGACACAATACTAGGTATGAGTATTTGTATCACTCAACGGAAGAAGGCGGACACAATACTTGGGATAAGTATTTGTCTCACTCAACGGAAGAAGCCGAACGCAACACTCAATATGAGTATTTGTCTCACTCAACGGAAGAAAGCGAACACAATACTCGGTATGAGTATTTATCTCACTCAACGGAAGAAGACGGATACAATACTCGGTATGACTATTTATCTCATCCAACGGAAGAAAGAGAACGCAATACTCGGTATGACTATTTTTTCACTCAACGGAAGAAGGCGGACGCAATACTCGGTATGAGTACTTGTCTCACTCAACGGAAGAAAGCGGACGCAATACTCGGTATGACATGATAGGGCAGTTTGGTGCGTGGACGGCAGGCTTGGAGAGAATTGTATGTGAACGACATGATAGGGCAGTTTGGTGCGTGGACGGCGAGCTTGGAGAGAATTGTATGTGAACGACATGATAGGGCAGTTTGGTGCGTGGGATGGCAGGCTTAGAGATTTTGGTGCCTGGACGAACCTATTTGAGAGTTTGGTGAGTGAACGACAAGCCAGGAGAATTTGAAGCACGGACGACAAGCCTGGTAAGTTTGGTGAGTGGACGACAATTTTAGAGAGTTAGGTGCATTGGCGATAAGCTTGGAGAGTTTGGTGAGTACACTACAGGCTTGGTGAATTTTGTGCGTGGACGACAAGCCTGGAGAGTTTGGTGCATTGGTGATAAGCTTGGAGAGTTTGGTGAGTACACTACAGGCTTGGTGAATTTTGTGCGTGGACGACAAGCCTGGAGAGTTTGGTGCATTGGTGATAAGCTTGGAGAGTTTGGTGAGTACACTACAGGCTTGGTGTATTTTGTGCGTGGACAACAAGCCTGGAGAGTTTGATGCATTGGTGATAAGCTTGGAGAGTTTGGTGAGTACACTACAGGCTTGGTGAATTTTGTGCGTGTACGACAAGCCTGGAGAGTTTGGTGCAAGCCCGACCAGCTTAGGGACTGGTCAGAAGATAGAGTGGTACGAGTTAACAGAAGAATAGGCTAAACAAACAAAGATAAATGACATAAAAAGTCAGAGCAGCAACAGGATATTAATATCTTCTAATCTGAGCCAGACATCAAGAAGCGAAGTGTGTATTTTTTATATCACCTTTCATGCCACGTCCAACGTTAAATAACAGTTTTCTCATATTTCTGTGAGCCTAATTGTTTTTAATTCATCGAACTCGCTTCTGAAAGAAAATAGAGTGGATTTTCATAATCAGGTTTTGTTAAATATGAATATAGTCAAAAAGATCTCTCTTTATTATCATCCCATATTGTTTGTCAACCAAAAGATGGCGGGAGCTGTTTGAATGACATATTAATAGTGTTCTATCCAATATTTTACAGTATATTTGTAACACATCTTAACACCGAAATAACTAAAGAGTAACTCTTGTATGAATTTAAAATAACTACAGCATCAATTACATCGTTGCCTGTACCTTATTGATTGAGACAGTGATGTGAAATAACAGGCAAAAACAACTCAAAATAAAACTAAGCTGGTATTTTTGCCAATTCTGAGTTTCCGTAGATGAGAAACTACATAACTTAGCACATAAATATACAATGTTTACGTTATGGGCGCCTGCATCACAAAGAGGAACACAGATGCACATTTTTGCACAGCATCGGGCAGTGTTAAATGAACCAAGCACCAATGTCTGATCCTCCAACGCGTGGCATCTGCAGACTTTCGTCCCTTTGCTACGGACTTCAAACCTGTGCATTGTTTTCAGTACATTAGTTATAAAAGCATCCAATATGTCTGCCTCCAATGAATGACGAGGATTGATGTCAACCACTTGCCTATCACTAAATTTACACTCTTCTATATTGTGTTTGGGAGTGAAAATGTCGAATTTCGAAAAGGGATCTTTTTGCTCCAGCAGCTTGTGCAATAAATGAAGGACTCGAGTCCTGTACATTTGCTGTCAGTATTTATGCGAAATCCAGCGTGATTATTTAGGAAATTTATTAATCAAAATGTAACTTTGCGCTGAAAAACAATGTTTCGTTTGCTGTCACCAATGTGGAGTTCGTATATTCGAACGATTACACTTCTTCGGTATTGCTATGTTGGCCTAAAGCATTTAATGACGGTCATTTTGGCAATGCTGCCATTGATTGCTGAATGAAAACTTGGCCCCTTGGGTTTAGTCTACGTTTGTGCACTGATGATGTGATCAACGCATCGTGCGATGACAATACATCGTGTATTAGGGGAACAGCTTAGATTGAAAGATAAATATGTGAACATTTATCTTCTCCTAAAAATAATCGAACCGTGGATACAGGCATGCGACCGCTGCTCATCTTTATGGATGCTACCGAAAAGTGGTCGATCGGTATTAAACTATTAAACGGTAGTAAACTATTAACTTTTTTTTTGTCGATCGTTATTAAACTATTATTGGAGTTCCCCTTCTTACGCTCTCAGGGAATTGTCCACACTTTTTTTTATCACCAACCAACCGCTTTTGAATACACCCCCTCTTTTCAAAACCCTCTTCTTTCAATCGCATCTTCCCGTACCACCTCCTCAATCCTGATAAAACCTCTCCCCCTCCCCCACCTCCCTTCCCTGTCTTCATTCCGCTACATTCCCTCACTGGCTCAATCCCGTTCCAGCCCTCCCCACTCTGTTACGCTGTTTCCTCATCCTCCGCGCCATCCAGGCCTTTAGCCCCCTCCCCTTGAACCCACTTGGCCCTGATCTTTGCTCTATCCAGGTTCTTCCCATTCCACTCCATCCCGCTCCTTAATCAATTTTCGCTCTATCACGCTGCTCTCCTCCTCTCACACCCTGCTCTGCCCCGCTCCTATCTCCTACTCTTTTACGTTCTTTCCTCTCCTCTCGCTCTATCATGCTTCTTCCTTCCCACCTCTATTCCGCTCGTCACCCCCCCCCCCCTCAATCCCGCTGCTCCCTCACTCCCCGCTCTATCCCGCTCATCCAACTACTCTATTTCGCTCTCCAACCGCTGTAACTCCCTTGCCGATAGCTCTATACCACGCTCTTCTCCACCGCTCTATCCCGCTACACACCCCACTCCGGGTACTATCCCTCTCTTCCTCTCCTCCCCTTCTCAATCATTTTATATCAACCAGGCCAGGCATTATTCCTCTCCTTTTACCTCTTCGCTCAATCCCGCTACATCTCTAACTCCAGGCAGTCTCTCGCTACCCCCCCCCCCTCCCCACCCTCAGCTAATTCCGCTTTCTCACTTATCCCCAACTGGTCCCTTCCGATGTCCGCCCCTTTGACAGATGCGTTAAGTTGATTACCAAACGAACCTTGGCAGGAACGTTACATTTTCTCACTTAGAAGCTACCGTTAAAGATTGAGTATTTTTTGCATGAAACTTTTGCTTGTTGGACCGCAATGGCTGTCGATATGATGGGCGATAAACGAATTGAGTTTTGTTGTGACCCTAACTCGACTGATGGGGCCTGGAGTTCAATAATTGAGTCTTGTTGTAACCCTAACTCAAATGACGGGGCCTGGAGTTGAGGAATTGAGTTTTTTTGTGACCCTAACTTGACTGATGGGGCCTGGAAATGAGTATTCGAGTCTTGTTGTGGCCTCAACTCGACTGGTGGGGCCTGGAGTTGAGAATTCGAGTCTTGTTGGGACTTTTACTCGACTGATTGGGCCTGGAGTTGAGAAATTGAGACTTGTTGTGAACCTAACTCGACTGATGGGGCCTGGAGTTGAGGAATTGAGTCTTGTTGTCACCCTAACTCGACTAATGGGGCCTGGAGTTGAGGATTCGAGTCTTTTTTTTGGCCTTAAATCAACCGATGGGGCCTGGAGTTGAGGATGTGGCGGGATAGAGCAGAGGTGGAAGAACGGGAGAGCAGGAATTTTGGGAAAAGCGGAACGTTGAGGAAATAGCGGGATAGTGCCGGGGTGAATGTATCGTAATAAAGCAGAAGGAGATGCACCGTGATATAGAGCCGGGGATATTTTGCTAGTCAGACAAGGTGGAAGGAAAGAGCCAGAGTTGGATGTAGCGGGATGAGGCCGGAGAGTGGGGTAAGCAGCGGGCTCGAGAAGGTGGAATGGGAAGGAGCGGGTGCTAGACCGGGGTGGGCAAAGGAGGGGTGCAATATGAAGAGACTTGATGAAGATTTGACTTGTTGATCGAGCCACGAGTGTGTAGAGTAGGGGGACTCCTGTTGATTGAGCCACGAATGAGTTGAGTAGGGGGACTCCTGTTGATTGAGCCACGAATGAGTTGAGTAGGGGGACTCCTGTTGATTGAGCCACGAATGAGTTCAGTAGGGGGACTCCTGTTGATTGAGTCACGAGTGTGTAGAGTAGGGGTACTGCTGTTGATTGAGCCACGAATGTGTTGAGTAGGGGGACTCCTGTTGATTGAGTCACGAGTGTGTAGAGTAGGGGTACTGCTGTTGATTGAGCCACGAATGAGTTGAGTAGGGGGACTCCTGTTGATTGAGCCACGAGTGTGTAGAGTAGGGGACTCCTTTTCTCGCTTCACATGATCGACAACTTTTTCGATAGCATGTTAAAGGATGAGCAATGGTTGCATGTCTGCATCGATTGTGCGATTGTACCTGGGCGATAATAAATAATAATATTCATATCTTTCAATCTAAGCTGTTGAACTAATACCCGGTTTATTTTACTCGACCGATGCGTTCTTATATCAGGCTTCTGGCGGCTCATACTAGCAATAAATGTTCTCGGCCAACATAGTGTTGCTTAGGGAGGGAATCTCATGGATGTTTGTAATCTTTCAAATGGACAAACTTTCACGTTGGTGACATCAAACAAAATAATTCCCCATAAACATTGACTATAGATATTGCACAAGGTGCATCCACATAAACATTGACTATAGATGTGCATATATTGCACGAGGTGCATTAGCAAAGTCCCTCACTCTTTACCACAATATAGAGAAGGTACAATTTAGTGAAGGTTGACACTATTCATTCGGCACTGTAATCTTAAGCATTTATTTTTAGCAAGGATATTGCCCCAATAAAATATACAGGTTCTAAGACCGTAGCAAAGGGACGAACGTTTCTCGATGTCTGGCTGACGACATCAAATTGGAGCGGTTGATCCGTTCAACCTTTTGCGATGTCGTATGAAGGGTTGATGAGAAGTCCAGGCATTTCGGGGCCCCCAGTGATGATCAAACGGGGGCCTGGAAATGAGTATTCGAGTCAGCATATAACGGAACATGCATTCATGTTCCGTTATATGCTGAAGGCGCCCATTACTGAAACAAGACATAATTATGAATAAAAACGTCGAATTTATAACCTACGGAGACTCGAAAACGGTCAAATTACTTCTAAAGTGGTTTTCTAAAATTATTTGGCTTGTTACTGGAAATGACGTGTATTATGTTATTCTTGTATGTCATTCCATTAAAAAATGTAAACGGTAATTTCAAATGCAATTTTTTGTACATACAATTAGAAGTTTTATAAATTTACTATAAATTATTTGTCGGATACGAATGGCTCTTCAAATTAAGAACCACCGTCTTAATTTTTACGAATGGCAATAACGAGAAAAAAATAGTGTTCATAGACGATTTCAAATATAAATATACATAACTAGAAAATTCACTCTAGTTCCCTTTCAAATCGTGTTTGCTGTTTATTAAACGTAATTAGGTTCACAAAAATACTAAAATAAATGTTTCTGTGATACAGGTTGTTCCAAAAAGTGAAATCAGTTATTTCAAAAGCGTCGTCTATTGTTACATGGTCGCTCTCATTATACTGTCTATCTCTTTGGATGATATAATTTTTTCGTCGTTACTCCGATTTGTTGGGACAATTATAATGTTTTGTTAACTATTTTTCTTTTGAATCGTTTTACCCTATCTTCCTCTTTCGTTACCCTTGTTGCCAATGGTTCAGTCTCCAAGTTGATCGTGAACGTACCAGCTCTACAAGTTGGTCGTCCATGGACCAAACTTGCAAAACTTTTCGTCTATGCATCCTAGTACTCTTCTGTCGCCCTCGCATCAAACTCTCATGTCGTCCGTGTATCAAACTATCCTGTCGTCTATGCCTCATACCCTCCGAGCTTGTCGTCTATGCATCAATCTCTCCTGTCGTCCATGCATCATACTCTTCGAGCTTTTCGTCTATGCATCAAACTCTTCTATCTTCCGTGCATGCAACTCTCCAAGCTATTCGTCTGTGCATCGAATTCTCCTGTCTTCCATGCATCAAACTCTCCTGTCGTCTATGCATCAAACTCTCCAAGCTATTCGTCTGTGCATCAAACTCTCCTGTCTTCCGTGCATGCAACTCTCCAAGCTATTCGTCTGTGCATCGAATTCTCCTGTCTTCCATGCATCAAACTCTCCAAGCTATTCGTCTGTGCATCAACTCTCCTGTCTTCCGTGCATCAAACTCTCCTGTCGTCCATGCATCAAACTCACCAAGCTATTCGTCTATGCATCAAACTCTCCTGTCTTCCGTGCATCAAACTCTCCAAGCTATTCGTCTGTGCATCAATCTCTCCTGTCTTCCGTGCATCAAACTCTCCTGTTGTCCATGCATCAAACTCTCCAAGCTATTCGTCTATGCATCAAACTCTCCTGTCTTCCGTGCATCAAACTCTCCAAGCTATTCGTCTGTGCATCAAACTCCCCTGTCTTCCTTGCATCAAACTCTCCTGTCGTCCATGCATCAAACTCTTCAAGCTATTCGTCTGTGCATCAAACTCTCCTGTCTTCCGTGCATCAAACTCTCCAAGCTATTCGTCTGTGAATCAAACTCCCCTGTCTTCCTTGCATCAAACTCTCCTGTCGTCCATGCATCAAACTCTTCAAGCTATTCGTCTGTGCATCAAACTCTCTTGTCGTCCGTGCATCAAACTCTCCTGTCGTCCGTGCATCAAACTCTCCTGTCTTCCGTGCATCAAACTCTCCTGTCGTCCACGCATCAAACTCTCCTGTCGTCCGTGCATCAAACTCTCCTGTCGTCCGTGCATCAAACTCTCCTGTCGTCCGTGCATCAAACTCTCCTGTCGTCC
>SDVV010020893.1:0-13233 GCA_016164225.1 Gammarus roeselii | reverse complement strand
CTACAAGAGCTCGCCGGTTGACGGAGTGCACTGTGTTGTAGAGCTCATGTTCAGACGAAGCACACTGAGCACAAGAACACACCATTTAACGAATTACGAAGACTAGGAGAGCTCACCATTTGACGGAGTACACTGGATCTGCTTTGTCCGGGAAGGGTTCGTAGGAGCACGTTAGTCGAACAGCCTGGCCCACCTCCACGAACCGAGGAACCTCGATGCCTGTCACCCTTAAGCCCACAGCTGCAAAAGATCAAAAAATTTCTTCATCGTACACCTCAAGGGAACAGCATCAACATGACTCAAAATCGGTATGCATGGGGTGGGTATAAAGTACCGTGACAATCAGGAAGTTGAGCCCCAATAAAAAACTATTCCGGGTCATTTCTTTAAACCAATTCGTTTCCTAACTTTAATTTGTTCATCCACACTCATCAATCTTTAGTCTAGAGCTGAAAATTTCATTTCCTCTCATGAATGTTCAAACATAACTAAATTATTTTGTATAAAAAATTACATCTGAGAGGAACATTTTAATCGACATTGATCTTTTTTTATCTTAGTCACTATTACTCAATGCCGTATTGAAGAATTTCAACGTATGGCACTCCAAAGATTCCATTACGATGAGACATGCACAAATTCAATCTAATGCTATTTTACATGAATATTTTCATTCGTACTTTTCAGTAGTTAAATCATGTCTGGGTCAACCCAACTTGATAGAGGAATAATTCGTTAGGTATTTTGACCAAAAAAAATATTGCAACAACATTAATACGACCTGAGGAGTGACAGGCTTGTTTATTATCCCTAGCAAGTACCTTGACGATACAACGGGTAGATGTAACGAGATACGAGGCGTCAGAAACATCAACGAGTAATAGGGCGCCAGACCCATCAACGAGTAATATGGCACCAGACACAGCAACGAGTTATGTGGCGCCAGACGCATCAACAAGTAATGTGGCACCAGACACATCAACGAGTAATGTGGCATCAGACACATCGACGAGTTCCGAGACGCCAGACACATCAACGAGTAATGGAGCGCAAGACACATCAACATGTAACAGGGCGCCTGACACATCAACGTTTAAAGTTTCACCGGACACATCAACAAGTAGTGGGATGCCAGACACAACAACGTGTAACGTGGCTCCAGATACATCAACGAGTAATGTGGCCTCTGACACATCAACGAGTAATGGGCACCAGACACATGAACGAGTAATGTGGCCCCAGACACATCAACGAGTAATGTGGCGCCAGACACATCAACGAGTAACTGGGCTCCAGACACATCAACGAGTAATGTGGTGCCGGACACATCAACGAGTAACTGGGCACCAGACACATCAACGAGTAACGGGGCGCCAGACACATCAACGAGTAATGTTTCACCGGAAAGAACAACAAGTAATGGGCCGCCAGACACAACAACGTGTAACGTGGCTCCAGATACATCAACTAGTAATGTGGCCTCAGGCACATCAACGAGTAATGGGGCACCAGACACATCAACGAGTAATGGGACATTAGACACATCAACGAGTAATGTGGCACTAGACATATCAATGAGTAATGTGGCATCAGACACATCAACGAGTAACGAGGAGCCAGGCCCATAAATAAGCAATGTGGCACCAGACACATGAACGAGTAATGTGATCCCAGACACATCAACGAGTAATGTGGCACCAGACACATCAACGAGTAATGTGGCATCAGACACATCAACGAGTTACGAGGCGCCAGACACATCAAAGAGTAATGGAGCGCAAGAAACATCAACATGTAACATGGCGCCAGACACATCAACGTGTAATGTTTCACCGGACACATCAACAAGTAGTGGGACGCCAGACACAACAACGCGTAACGTGGCTCCAGATACATCAACGAGTAATGTGGCCTCAGACACATCAACGATTAATGGGGCACCAGACACATGAACGAGTTATGTGGCCCCAGACACATCAACGAGTAATGTGGCGCCGGACACATCAACGAGTAACTGGGCACCAGACACATCAACGTGTAACGGGGCGCCAGACACATCAACGAGTAATGGGGCGCTAAACACATCAGCATGTAACAGAGCGCCAGACACATCAACGTGTAATGTTTCACCGGACACATCAACAAGTAATGGGACACCAGACACAACAACGTGTAACGTGGCTCCAGATACATCAACTAGTAATGTGGCCTCAGACACATCAACGAGTAATGGGGCACCAGACACATCAACGAGTAATGATTAGACACATCAACGAGTAATGTGGCACTATACATATCAATGAGTAATGTAGCATCAGACACATCAACGAGTAACGAGGAGCCAGGCCCATAAATGAGCAATGTGGCACCAGACACATGAACGAGTAATGTAATCCCAGACACATCAACGAGTAATGTGGCGCCGGACACATCAACGAGCTACTGGTCAAAGACACATCAACGAGTAACGGGGCACTATACGTATCAGCGAGTTAACGGGCGCCAGACACATCAATGAATAACGGAGCGCCAGACACATCAACGAGTAATGTGGCGCCAGACATTTCAACGAGTAATGTGGCGCCGGACATATCAACAAATAATATGGCGCCAGACACATCAACGAGTAACGGGGCGCCAGACACATCAATCAATAACGGGGCGCCAGACGCATCAACGAGTAATGTGGCGCCAGACACATCAACGAGTAATGTGGCGCCAGACACATCAACGAATAATGAGGCACCAGACACATCAACGAGTAACGGGGTGCCAGATACATCAACGAGTTATGTGGCATCGGACACATCAACGAGTAATGGGGTGCCAGTAGAAGTAGTAGAGTAAGGTCTGGGACTGGTTGAAGAGTCTATTCTAACAGTATTCCGAAATTGAATATGCAGTACAACTTGCATAGCCTAGATGAGGTTTGCAAGTGAACATAAGTGTAAGCAGACAACAACAGGCCTTTGGGCAAACTAGGTTACTTTTTGATGGCAAGAGGATTGGTTCTGAAGTTGAACGAATGCGAGCGCGTCATGTGTCGTGTCTGTTATTAAAACAACAAGAGAGGGAACGGCTTAGCTATTTAACGGTGATTCATGTAGAATTTATCGAGCCGTGATTTAAAAATTTCGATTGTATTGCTATTTACAACCTCCACTGAAAGTTTGTTCTATTCTTTAACAACTCTATACATGAAGAAATTGTGCGTGATATCGATTGAGAAACGCTTCCCAACGATTTGTATCTATTATTCTTAGTCACTCCGCTCGCATCTAGAGTGAAAAGGCTCATTCGATCGACGTTTTCCTTACCCTTCATAATTTTTCCACATTTCGATCATGTCGCCTCTGACTCGAAGCTTCTCTAGTGAATAAAGATTGAGTCCACGTGATCTGTCTTCGTACGATTTATTACGCAGCGAAGGGATGAGTTTGGTAGCCCAACGCTGAACCTTTTCTAATTTAATAACGTCTTTTCTAAGATATGGAAACCAGGATAGAACGAAAAACTCGAGATGCCGTACAACAAATCCATTGTATAAAATAAAAATCTTGTTCCTGTTTTTACACGAGAAAGTGCGGAACATAATACATAGCATTTCGTTGCTCTTTTTTTTAGCAGCGTCGTAACCTTGCTTGCTGCTTTTTAAGTCGTTACTAATGATAACACCTAAATCTCTTTCTTCGGTGACAGGAATCAGTTTCTTTCCGGACATTGAGTATTCATTCAGATTGGGGTTATGAGGACCTATGTGCATAACTTTACATTTGCCGACAATAAATTTCATTTGCCCCTTCTCTGACCAATCAACAATTTTGTTCGAGTCTAATTGGATCTGCTGACTCACAAGTTTGGTTTGCACTTTTCCTCCAATCTTAGTATCGTCTGCAAACTTGCTAATGTTCGAGAGCACGTTTCTATCGAGATCGCTCATGAATATTATGAAGAGAACTGGACCTAACACGGATCCCAAGGACTCCTCTTGCAACATTATACCAAGGGGAGGAAGCACCGTTAAGTACAACTCTCTGCCGTCTGTCCGTAAGCCAATATTTTATCCAGTTGTTAAGCCCGCCTCGAATACCGATGCTGTGCAATTTACTGAGAAAGTGCTTGTGGGGGACTTTATTGACGGTCTTCTGAAAGTCAAGGTAAATGATATAGATTGAAGATTTTATGTCATGAATTTCAATTATAAT
Source organism: Gammarus roeselii (assembly GCA_016164225.1). NCBI lineage: Eukaryota > Metazoa > Arthropoda > Malacostraca > Amphipoda > Gammaridae > Gammarus > Gammarus roeselii. The sequence goes on along the minus strand of SDVV010020893.1, from coordinate 9,028 downwards.
CTTTACAAAGAAGCAGGTTCGAAAGACATGAACGATTGTATTTAAAGCCATCTAAGAGTTGCCCATCAACTTGTTTCATTCTAAGAATTCTGGAATTTCATCCGTTATCAAACTTTCCATCAATTTCCCAATGACTGAGGTGAGACTAATTGGCCGGTAATTGCAGAGACACTTTTTGTCTCTTTTTTTTTTAAATTGGATTGACGTTGGCCTTTTTCTATTGAGGGGGGCAAGGGCCATTCGTGAGAGATTGGGTGAAAAATGTTTGATATCTGTTCGGCGATTTCGTTCCTGGTCTCTTTCAGTATTCTGCGATGAACTTGGTCTGAAACTGGAGATTTTGTAATTTTCAATTTATTTATATATTTAAATAACTTCACCAGGGGAAAAGTCTACTGTGCTGAGGGCTTTAATGATATCCTGGGGATTAGGAATATCCTGATTCTCTAACGTTAATACAGGACAGAAATATTAGTTTAGAAAGACTCATGTTAGTAGTATCATCGGCTTCTAGCTCACCCTGTCGTTCTCAAGAGGACCTATTACAGATCTCCATTTCTTTTGCTCGACACATACTAAACATTGTTTCGGATTAGTTTTGGCATTCGTCGCAATTTTATTTTCATAATCTTTATTTTTATTTCTAGGGCTTTCTTTTGAGCTCTTCTGTTGACTGTGAATTCATTTTTTGCAACTTCGTCATGTGGGTGTTTCTGTTTTATCATGTGTTCGGCTTTCTTTTCGACTGAAGCTGCAACAGTTTTCCTTTCCAGTACTAGGGCAGATTAACTGCTGGTCGCCTGTTTTTGCGAGGGACATGCTCGAGTTCAAAATTCTTACGTATAGTTTTAAAATTGGTTAACGATTTGTTGACGTCACGTCCGAGGGTTATATGCGCTGTCGTCACCGACTCTCTTCAGTCATCAAAGTTGGACATTATAAAGTTAGAGAATTCATCGTAGTTTATTGACGCTTTCAACTCGAGCTCTATCTTAGAACGGATACAGTTGTGGTCGCTAGTTCCGTGTGGTTTTCCCACTTCAACGTATGCGACGAGAGAGTCGCTTGCACTAAATAGAAGACCAAGGAAATTGCCGCCTCATGTAGGTGCTTTCACCATTTGAGTCATGATCTTATCGTCTGCAAAACCAATCAGACGTTGGCCAGTAGCAGTGCATGCGTCTGTTTCCCAATCAATGTCAGGGATATTGAAGACTCCAAGCACAATACTGTGTTGTGTTGTGAAGACAACGATATCATCTGCAAACTTGCTTTTTTGGGAGATGATAGACGAGGCTGATTTGATATTTATTGTATGTTCACCGACTACCTGGATTGATACTATGTCTGGTCTGCTGCTTGGAATAGTGACTTCTAATATTTAAAGAGTGTTTTTTACGTCTATCTTTGTGAAATAAGGAATAGTCGAGGAGAATAAATTCGTCTAAACAATGTCTGGCGTTCAATTTCATCCACTATTCTGTGATTCTATTAAGTCGATATTTTCATTCTGTACAAGGATACCTTCGATTATGTCTTGTAGTCTTCTAGCGTTCACAGAAACATCTGAGAGAACCGTTAGTCACATTAACTTGATTTTCTTGACTTGTACTGCCTCTACTTTGAGGCGTTGTGTTCGGGGCCGAAACTTTGGTTTGCGCTTGCACGGATTGTAATAGCGGAGCAGCGACTCTGCCTCTAACTCGGATTGGATTGATGTCAGGAACTCTTTAGCTAAGACCTGATATTTTGATGGCTTATGTATTGGTTGTGTATCTAGTGTTGGCACTGATGGAGGCCGTTGGGTCATTTCGTCGGGCACTGTTGGCGAAGTTGTAAGGTGGATGTCAAGTATGCTTTTGACTTTTTTTCAGTGACAAGACCAGGTGCCCATCGTTCATGGGCTGTCGGATGCTGAAGACTTCAACGGAGGTTGTTGCCACCTTTGCGTCAATAGAAGGGGAGTGGATTAGTCGCTCAGTGTTTGTCGAGGCGGTTTTTAAATTGATAGCATTATCACTGTTAACCATATCATGTCAATAACGGGTTTAAATTGTTGGTATCCTGATTGGAAAGATGTTCTCGGTCACTGATGTTCTGAATGGTTTTAGCTGCAGTTTTTGTCCATTATTTCTGTTCCTTGGGTTATAATCCCGGTTAAAGAATCCCTCATGACTAGCTCTAGTAAATCCGTTTAGGTATTTGAAGGTTTCTATTAACTGACCTCTAAGTCGGTTCTTTCATGTGATATCAGTTTTGGAATTATTTTTATTCCTCGGTGCTAAACACGTTCCAATTTGTTTATATCACCTTTTATGTAGGGGGACCACAATTGTACCGCAAACTCCATTTGAGGCGTGACGCGTGAAGTATATAACGGGAGCACGATATCCCTGGACTTGTAGTGGAAGTTTCTGGATATAAAGCCAAGGACTCTTTTGCCTTTCTTGTGAGTATCTTCCACTTGATTTTTCCGCTAAAGATCTTTGGTGATTGATAATACAAAGTCTCGTTGTTGGTCGATTTCAATCCTTTGCTGGTCTGCCATTAAGAAAGCAGAATTTCGATTTTCTGATCCGATGTGCATAACTGCATTTTTTAATATCAAAGTTCTTTTGTCACTTATCAGACCCGTTCACTCGTTCATTAACAAGTCTTTAGATAGCTATGCGAACATACTCACAGTCCGCTTTGTGGCAGCGTTTGGTGTCGTCAGCAAATTTTTATAACTTGCTAACGATGACGGTGTCGTGGTTATTTATGTAGATTATAAAGAGAAGCGCCAGACACATAAACTAGTAATGTGGCACAAGACACATCAACGAATAACGAGGCGACAGACACATCAAAGAGTATTGTGGCGCCAGACAAATCAACGAGTAATGTAGCACCAGACACATCAACGAGTAACTGGGCATCAGACACATCAACGAGTAGCGGGGAGTCAGACACATCGACGAGTAACGGGGCGCCAGATACATCAACGAGTGACGGGGCGCCAGACACATCAACGAGTAACGAAGCGCCAGATGAATCAACGAGTTATGGGGGGCCAGACACATCAACAAGTAATGGGGTGCCAAACATATCAACGTGTAACGGGGCGCCAGACAAATCAACGAGTAATGTCACCTGATATACGAATCGAATAGGCGCAGGGAGTTGAGCTTTGAACAACTCCACGGTACCGCGTAGATTCGAAGGATAACGTTCATTGTCAGGACTGTGAATATCTTCCTATTGAGGGACCCTGTCAACACGATGGTAGTCTCTCTGTTCATCTCTTCCTTCCCAAATTGGGAGGAAGACAGAGAAAATATAAGATATAGCAAACAAATCGCGAATCACACAGAGAGGTGAAAGTCTATGCCGGATACGGCAGCACTCACCGCCTCACCCCATGATATCTGAAAATCGAACCCACACCAAGAGAAGGGCATTTTCTCAACTCTATGGCACAGCGTAGATTCAAATGATATCATCCATTGCTAAGGCAGTGAGTTTCTTCCTATGGAGGGACTCTGTCGACACTATGGTACTCTCTATTTTCTTCTCTTCCTCCCTCCGTGTTAGGAGGGGAAAATAAAAAAGAAAAGAGACTGATTTAGCAATACCAAATCCCAATTACCAGCAGCGCCGGCTACCTAGTGGAGATGCCCCTCTGTCATATCAGCCTGAAATGTGACTTATATCTTGGAGATGCCCCTCTGGCACCTAACCCAGAAATATGACATATCTTGGGAATGCCCCTCTGGCATCTCACATTGAAATATTGCAAATATTCTTTGGAGATGCCCTTCAGGCATCTCACCTTGAAACGTATTATTATGTATAATGTAGATGACAAACCGCCTACTTCTCTTCTGTAGCACAGATCGAAGCGAGACCTGGCACAGCAGGGAGCGGAGCGACGTATAAGTGCTAACCTCTAACCACTTTCCCACATCACCGCCGGTTACCTAGTGGAGATGCCCGTCTGACATCTCACCCTGATATAGGAATTATGAGCTTATATCTTGGAGATGCCCCTTTGGCAACTCGCCCTGAAATGATAAATCTGATAACACTTATTTTTGGAGATGCCCCTTCGGCATCTCACCTTGAAACTTATTTCTATCTACAATGTTGATGACTAACCGTCTTCTTCTCTCCTGTCGCACAGATCCGAGCGAGACCTGGTGCAGCAGGGAGCGGAAAGACCTGTAAATTCTAACCTCTTCCCCGCAGATGTTCGAGAAAATTTCAAAATTTAAAATATCGGTTTTTGACTCCTTTGGACTAAACTTTGTGATAACTGCTTGACAATTTTTTTTAAAGCTTGACAATTTTTTTTTCTGACTTCTCGCATGAAACTTGAAATGCTCCTGTAGTACCAATCACATGTTTACAGAGACTCACTCTACTGAACACTGGGGAAAACTTCTCTCTGGTGACTGGGCGTGGAGCTCCCCTACATTTACGCTAATTATCATAAGCTCACAACACATTTGGAAATTCCGGCCTTGACTCTAGATCAGCCAAGGGCAGGTCTATCCTTAGGAGATGTCACTCTGACGTCTCACCTTGAAGTGCGACAGCCTTCAATGAACCACTTGCGTGCAGAAGACCTAATCTTCTGAGCACATTGGGGAGGACCACTACCTAGGCAACTTGGTGAGATGCTCCTGTGAAATGTGCACATACTTGTCAATATTTAAATAACCATATGCTTCTTTGAAGTAGACTCAATACCTTGTGGAAGTCAGTCTGACCCAACCGCTGGGGCAAGCCGACAGGCATGCGCTCGAGGAAAAGTATGAGTCCGCTGAGCGTATGGGCGTGTCCGTCTCCCCTCGATCGTCTGAGATACGACCGCCTGAAACCTAAACACTTCGCTTCCCTCTTGTTCGTCCCGTTTCTAAATAAGTCAATCTGACTCACAATCGTTTTATCTCCGGGGCTGAAATGCCTCAGGTAGTAGTAGGGTAGTAACTAGTATGGTGGTGATGGTAGTTGTAGTTTCTCTCCTTTCTATCCTTACAACCCACCTTTTTCTGTATGTTGCGTAAATTTCTAAAGTCTCGTTGACTATTCCCCACTCTTCTTTCACTTCTTTCAAGGAAACACTCGACATGAGCACTCGTGTTTGTTTGTTTTCTTTACTCTAATCTAATTTCTTCTAATGGGGCGCCTGACACATAAATGAGTAACGAGAGCCAAACACATCAACGAGTAAAAGGGCGCCAAACACATGAACGAGAAGAGGGGCGCCAGATACATCGACGAGTAATGGGACGCCAAACGCATCAACGACTAACGGGGCGCCAAATACATCAACGAGAAATGAGGCGCCAGACACATAAACGAGTAACGGGGCGCCAGACATATCAACGAGTAACGGGAGCTAGACACATCAGCGAGTAGTGTGGCACCAGACACATCAACGTGTAACGGGGTGCCATACACATCAACGAGTGATGTGGCACCAGACACATCAACGAGTAATGTGTCGCTAGACACATCAACGAGTAACGTGGCGTCAGACACGTCAACGAGTAGTGTAGCGCTATACACATAAACGAGTAACGGGGCGCTAGATATATCAACGAATTACGAGGGGCCAAACCCATCAGCGAGTAATGTGGCGCCTGACACATGAACGAGTAACGGGACGCCAGACACATCAACGAGTAACGGGACGCCAGACACATCAACGAGTAATGGGGCACCAGACACACCAACGAGTAACGTGGCGTCAGACACATCAACGAGTAATGTAGCGCTATACACATAAACGAGTAACGGGGCGCTAGATATATCAACGAATTACGAGGCGCCAAACACATCAGCGGGTAATGTGGCGCCTGACACATGAACGAGTAACGGGACGCCAGACACATCAACGAGTAACGGGACGCCAGACACATCAACGAGTAACGGGGTGCCCGATAAATCGACAAATAACGTGGTGCCAGACTCATCAACGAGAAATGGGGCGCCTAACATATCAACGAGTAACAGGGGCGAAAGACATCCACTAGTAATGGGGCGCCCTACACATCAACAGGTAACGGACGACAAACTCATCAACGAGTAACGGACGTCAGACCCTACAACGAGTACTGGGACGCAAGGCACATCAACGTGTAACGGAGGCGCCATACACATCAAGAGGTGACACGGCTGCCACTTGGTCTGACGTCATACAGGGTCTTGTTTAGGGATGTGTTTTGAGACAAGTGCTTCGATGCGACGAGTCCTCAGCAATGACCCAGACTGTACCAAACTGGGGCGTAGATACATACAGCTTAATCGTATATAATCATTCCTTAAAGCATGTACTTCCAGTAAAGGATTCTGGACTCGAAAGTGTTGTGTGTCAGGAGAAATACGGTACAGAGACTTATGGATGATACACATTAGATCTGCGACGGCTGTTGGGTAACCTCAGCGCTGCCATTAGCTCAACCATTAGAGCTAGAATATGTTCACTGTAATCATCGAAGAATTACTTGATTAACAATGACAATTTTATTTCATTCGAATGCAAGCATTGAATTAAATACTTTTAACGATACGTATCATTGACTGCTTTATGAAGTAGCTACTTTATGCAGTACAGAACTTTGAGTATGGCCGCCTACGTGAAATGTAATAATTCGAAAGGTATATAGTAATCCTTCAATAGTAATAAATATATTTAGTAAGACAAAGTGTTCTAACACAATCATTTTGAGTTGTAGTGACCATTTGGTTTTCATTGTCTCCCCAAGACTTGCAAGTTATTATAGTTCAACAAGAGGTGAAGAGAGGCTCATAATGCAATTCGGCTGTCGAAACGTCACAAGCTGCCACAAACATCACCTGTGGCTTCAAGGCGGGCCCCACACCGAGACAATCTCTCTAAATGAAAGACAATCTCTCCTAAATGAAAGAACTTCTGTCGTCGCCGTCATTCTCTTTCGTTGATGAAAAAAACTTGCACCGAAATTTGGTCGGAGAAGCGGCCGCAAGTTGTGGCCGCCAGAGGGATTCAGGGGCCGCGTAACAGGCAAAGTTAGACCGAATGAGCATGTGTGACCGGCGTAGGATTGCCTTCACCGGACCAACGGGCCATGTCTTCTCACGCAGGGTTTTATCAAAACAAGCTGGCCTTACTTTAAAAGAAGACGCAAATTATGCAGTTCTAGACATGTTCAAAGTAAGTCCTGACTTGCAGTAGTTTCTTTGTTATACACACAAGTAGATGGTATTCAAATATCATTGGGTTATACTTGAATTGAATATTTGCATTATTTTAAAGAGGTTGAAGCTTTGTATGATCATTCTTAATAATCCACCTTCAGGAGTACCTTGTGTCAGTTTACTGCTCCTGTTATGGAAGCATTTAGATAGCTTCTTTAAAATGAAAAATTGAAATTAATATCCAAAACCTAATCACAAGAGCCGGCAGCGTTCAAGGAATGAGAAATAGTGTGCTTACTATATACAACTTTTCAAGGTATCTTCACTCATTTGAAGATGAATCATGCCAGATATTTGTAACATTTAATGATTCAAATGTAAAAAAATAGGCCAGCGATGGGCAGAGAACTTTCAGTGGCATTTGAGAACTCCTCTTGATATGATAAGTTGATCAGTGTTAAAAGAAAACAACAGGCTTTTTGGCCTAAACTAGATTGCCCATTGATTGCAGGAAGAGCAGTTCAGATGTAGAACGTCATATATAAGGAAAGGTTGTTCTAGGAAATTATATTTAACGCTGACACTCAAAACAACTCAAATGAGCACCTGATGAGAAGGTTACCGCCACGATGCTGATTTGAGATTGTCTCGGTTTCATTCCTCGTTTATTTATGGAGCCCGAGGTCGGTGTTAGCAGTAACCAATACCGGCAGCAATGTAACCGTGTTAGTGCCAATGCTAGGCACTATGGAAGGGGCACTGGTGTCATGGCAGATACTATATATTAACTAACATGCTGGCACAACTGTCGGCCACTGTTTCTGAACAAGCTGTAGGAACCCGGAAGTTAAATATCGGCAATGCTGGTGAAATTCGTCGTGCCGTCACTTGAACGTAAATTCGTCGTGCCGTTACTTGAACGTTTATCCGTCGTGCCGTTACTTGAACGTTAATTCGGCGAGCTGTTACTTGAACGTTAATTCGTCGTGCCGTTACTTGAACGTTAATTCGTAGTGCCGTTACTTGAACGTTAATTCGTCATGCCGTTCCTTGCACGTTCATTCGTCGTGTTGTTACTTGAACGCTAAGATTGTTTCGATTTTTGAAACTTCCTGTGAAAGTTTGCTCCACCCTTCCACCACGTGCTTAATACGTAAAGAAGTTAAAGTTTTGTCCTATGAGAAACATTGACCAACTATTCTGTAACTATTGTTTCTGGTCATTATTCTTTGTCACGATTACTGGTCATAATTTCGGGTCATTATTGCTGATCATTATCCATTGGTCTACAGTGAAGAGGCTTCTATGTCGACGTTTCCTTGCCCATCGTATCCTTCACACTTCAATCATTCTTCCCTCTAGACGCTTCCACCGCGAAGAAAAGTTGAGTAAGCATAGTTTGTCAAGGCTCGATTTGTTGGGCTGCGAGTGGATAAGTTTGGTAGCACTACATTGGATTCAATCTAATTGAATAACGCGTGTTCGGAGACATGGACACCAGAATTCAACTGAATACACGAGATACTTTTGGCACTAGATTTTTTTAGCAGTATCGTTACATTCCTAGCTATTTTTTATTAAAATTTTCATCCATTTGCCAATGACTGAGGTGAGACTAATTGATCGTTAATTACCCTGACACTCATTGTTCTCCTAGTTGAAAATTGGAGTAACGTAAGCATCTTTCCATTGAGAGGGGCAAATGGCATTTGTGAGCCATTTGTGAGGGATTATGAGATCATTCTTGAGAGGAGGGGCTCCAGGGATTCTTCCTTAGTCTCCTTCAGTATTCTGCGATGAATTTAATCGTTCTCCAGAGGTCCTATTACAGATCTTACATTTTTCTTGGAAATAGAGCCAGAAA
>SDVV010020892.1:0-13233 GCA_016164225.1 Gammarus roeselii | reverse complement strand
AGGAAGCCTGCAATCTGGATATGCAGTTAGGAGTCCAATATTATTTCTGTTGATATCGGGATCTTTCTGCACCAATTGATATTGGTCTCTAGTTGCCTTCAAAGTCGCACATTTTTCTCTGATTTTGTGATAAGTTTGACAGCAACATCCTTTAGCAGCTTAGGTGGGTAATTAAGTTCAAGGCAACCAATGTAGAAAATAGGCATAGCATGAAGAAGTTGCAGGGGACCATACCTGAATATTTCAGCAGGTACACTCTCCTTTCCTACAGCTATGACATTTTTATTTCCTGACCGCGGTCCTAAGTACCCGCTTATAAACATCATCCTCATCACTTTCCCGATCAAGTGCCTTATTAACAAAAAACGAATCTGTGTCGCTGTTGACAATGGTCATTATACAAAATAGTCGAGCCATATTTCGCTCCCCTGTTCAGCCATTCATACTTTAGAAACAGATCTATCTTTCGGTTTTAAATTTTTAATTTCTTTCCAGAAATACGTCATCCCCCCACTAACTATATTCTCTGCCAGGCTTGCTTCTTGTAAATCATCCTCGTGTTTCGTAGAGTAGCGCAATGCGTACTTGCAGACTTTATTCAATTAATTATTTTCATTTTATAAGAAGCATGTTCAGGATTGACCAGCATCCTGCCATTGCACACGATGCGCTTTGCTTGCCTCGTGTGAGTCAGCTCCATGCCTGTTCCACCCTGGCGTCCTGTGCCTTCCTCATGGTGTTCCCACTCCATACGCTTCCTTGCCAGTCATGTGAACGACACCACATGAACACTCGTAGAGCTCGTCTAACTTGCCTCAGTCAGTTGTTGCGTGAATCCAAAGCAGCTTTGGTGTCAAGGTCCAAAGCTGATTGATTAGTACTGAAAATTGTATATTAGTATTTGCTATATCATTGAAGTGCCAGCAAATGGGCTGTGTGGCTGTTTTCCCATTCCTTACAGATAGCTCAACAAGAAAAGACATGTGATCTGACAGAGGTGTGTAATTCCCTACAAACACTCGTGTATTATCGTGGGCTTTTGTTGAAGTATATGCTAAGTGATCTAACCATTTCACTCTTCTCCAAGTGTGATTACCATGAGTGTGTGTATCTTGGGGTTATAGTTTTCACATTTTCATCCCGTGGAAATAATCATAAGGGTTGGTCAGTTCTGTTCCTAATATCGATGAACGAGTTAGGTGGGAAACGACACCGACGCTGGTTGAGTTGCCAAGCTGTTTTATTGTGACAAAATATTTAGAACTGGTGACACTCAAATTGAAGTAGGATTTCTGGCGACGGCGTTAGACGCACGGTGTCCTTAAGGGTGTGGTAGTTGACGTCGCACCGTTCCATGAGATGGGGTTGGTGGATGAGGTAGGTTGATGAAGGGACTCCAACTGTCTTGCGAGAGAGGCTGCATTCATGGAAAACTGCTTGTTTAAACTCGGCAAGGTGCGTTTCCCCACACAGTGCAACATGGTTGCACTGTGTGCAACCATGTTGCACTGTGCAAACAGGCTGCTCCGCACCACGCACTCTCCCACTGTTGATCCTCACATCACTCAACCCACAAAGACATCAAATCCATCACAGCCTCTCGCCACTGAACCACCTGAACCCCAGAGTCAATCAATCCAGCTCCTCAACCGTTCGATGCGGCCTTCTGGCTGCTTGGGGTAGACATGGCATTAAGCAAGAGAGTCGACCCAGCCAACAAGTCTTACCCAACAAAGACAGCTGATTAGCAGGGGGCGCAGGTACGACCGCCTGCTCCTCGCAAATGAGATGAAGCCGAAGTTTCTGCTGGTAGTTGTACCGGTAAAGAAAATGACATGGAAAGCGGGAAATATCAGAACAAATAGTTGGAACAGATTGAATGACAGCTGTAGGCATCTTTCCCTGACAAAGAAGCCGCATATATTTGCCCATCTCCGTGGACATTTCCTCAAATCACCGGATATGTGGCCAGCAGGGGTCTGCGTTCAAAAAATCTACGAAGACAAGAGAAGCTTGGAGCGCTTTTAATGAAACCGAGTAGAAGTTCCTTCACACCAAATGCATGCTTCGTTAGTAAACCTTCGTTTGGTCCTCTCTAACTGTAATGGGTTTGATAGTGCAGAATGCGATGTGAAACAGCTGTGTACAATTAATGATACTGGAGACGAGACTGTTCAAACATGAACTACCGATTAGTCTATCTGGAGATGGCAGCATTCATTCTCTCTCCATATCATCAATCAATTCAGAGGAGAGGTACTAAGAGGAGTTATCTCAGAATGTAGAGGGGAAATCAATGTTGTTTATAAATGTGAATTATGCATATACAGCTCAACCTAGAGTAGAATTAGTAACTGTGTGTATCGGGAAGTTACAGGCAATCTTTTGAGGATCAAGTCATGATCTTGCTTGAATTATGGGGGATTTTAGTTGTCACCCAGGCAGCAGAACATTCATTAAATGGCAGATACTCCTGGCAGTTAATGAATTAGACCTTGTAGGTGTTTCACTGTTACTCTTTAGCATTCAAACAATACAAAAATTCGACGCCAAATAGTCGAGACGTCAGGAGTAAAATAAGCATAGATATTGAATAATGAGTGTATCATAGTAGTTTATCATAGTAATAGGGCTATAATTCAGTATTACACGGCTAGGTATTCTGTCATTACCACTTTGTCAGGAACATAACTCAACCAGGGTGAGATTATCTCTAACAGCGTGAATTGGAACGAGTGCATGATGCAGTGATTGAGGTTTCAATGACTGGTGGCAACATATTATTATAACTCCCAAATGTTGTCTTATTTATCAACTATACGTTCTGCATAAACAATCTAGCAGTAATTGGAACAATAGGTCAAATAACTCATTTTGCCATCTTTCATGCAAAGGTTGATGCACATCAAATAAGACAAACGTAAAACAATTATAGCCTACAACAATTCTTGCAGAACTCCTCATCTAACATTAATTAAGAAATGAGCAATGGGAACATCCTATTTTATTTATTTGAATGTATACGCGGCAATAGTGCGGGTCGCTGCTGTTGGATGGTTGTGACATGTCAGTGCCTCCCAAAGGAAGCATGACTCCTGTGGGTGCTGGGGCGGGTTGCGGTCAGCAACGAACAACGAGCTGAGAAAATTCTGTTTCCATTCGTTAGTATGCATAGCGTGTACGGACGATTTGGATAGAAACGTGTAAACAAAATAAAGAGGGGCCACCTTATATAGGTCTGAGCATGTGACGCAAAGCAGTTTTTTGGAGGGTAAGAATCATCATATTTTATGTGGTTAATGTCGAGCCTTGCTCGTGTGCTGTATTTTTATTCCTGTGGCCGCAGCACGCTGTCTTACAAGATCTTTCCGCAAGCAATTCCACGGTCACCCATCAATTTAGGAGCTAAGATTTTTCTGGATGTTTCTAGGAAGACTAAAATTTAAGGTGAGCCCATAATATATCTTTCAGCCAGAAGAGACCGTTAAGGTAAAGTTTTCTACTTGGTGTTTTTTATTGAGGAGACGTCACAACATTATAGAAGATCATTTTTATAATGTCCTTGCTATGGTGACTTTGAATGAGCTAAATCCTAATACACTAATGCTCTGACAATTAATGTTTTTCTTGTATTTGAAGTTGATGGCTTCTACGTAATGCCTTGAGAGCCGTGGGATTCAGATTCAAGGTGGACATTCTTTGCGTTCCTTTTTCTCTCAAATGATCACTTTCAATGTACGATTCAATAGCTTCCAGACATGTGATGCAGGTTGTAATGATGACACGGGCCTTAACTCTGAAGGGGACAAACCTGTGAATACATCAGTCACGTCTAATTCTCCAATAATGCTTAACACATCTCTGGCGATTACTTCCAATTACCTATGGCGTGTTGGCCATGCTACTAACATTTCTTCATTGTGGTACTCACCAGGGCTGTGATATTACTTAGGTCAATATTGCAGGTGTCTTGCAGGCCTTAAATACGTCGGAGCGTCCGATTATTCGTTACGAGGTGCTTATTGTACCTTAATATGTTATGTAGAATGTGGCAGCGTAACTCATATTGCCTATTGCCAGTGCAACACCATGGTCTTTCTTACATTTTCTTTCGGTGCGTATCAATAAGACTGGTGAGATTGTATGTTTCTATTTTTTATCGACGTAACCATCATACTATTATATATGTCGGTGCAACAAACCAACCCAATCAGTTCCTTGTTGCACTATGTGGGGAAATGCACCTTGCCGAGTTTAAACAAGCTGTTTTCCTTGTATGCAGCCTCTCCCGCCAGACATTTGGAGTTCTTTATGAACCTACCTAATCCACCAACGTCAGCACATGGAACGGTGCGACGTCAAATACCACGCCTAACTCCGTCGCCAGAAATCCTGTTCCAAATTGAGTGTCGCCAGCTCTAAATATTTTGTCACAATAAAACAGCTTGGCAACTCAACCAGCGTACGTGTCGTTGTCCCCCCCCCCCCCCTAACTCGTTCATCGGTATTATGAACAAAACTGACCAACCCTTATAATTATTTGCACGAGATTAAAAATTTGAAAACTATAACTCCAGGATACACACACTCATGGTAATCACAACTGGAGAAGAGTGAAATGGCTAGATCACTTAGCCCTTACCTCAACAATAGCCCACAATAATACTCGAGTGTTTGTAGGGAATAACACACCTCTGTCAGATCACATGTCGTTCCTTGTAGAGCTCTCTGTAATGAATTGGGAAACAGCCACACAGTCCATTTGCTGGCACTTCAATGATATAGCAAATACTAATATACAATTTTCAGTACTAATCAATCAGCTTTGGACCTTGACACCAAAGCTGCTTTGGATTCACGCTACAACTGACTGAGGCAAGTTAGACGAGCTCTACGAGTGTTCATGTGGTGTCGCTCACGTGACTGGTAAGGAAGCGTATGGAGTGGGAACACCATGAGGAAGGCACAGGACGCCAGGGTGGAACAGGCTTGTCGCTGACTCACACGAGGCAAGCAAAGAGCATTGTGTGCAATGGCGGGATGCTGGTCAACCCCAAACAGGCCTCTTATAAAATGAAAATAGTTGATTGAATAATGTCAGCAAGTGAGCATTGCGCTACTGCACGAAACACGAGGATGATTTACAAGAAGCAAGCCTGTCAGAGAATATAGTTAGTGGGGGGATAATGTATTTCTGGAAAGAAATAAAAAAATTATAACCGAAAGATAGATCTGTTTCTAAAATTGTGAATGGCATAACAGGGGAGCGAAATACGGTTGATATTTGGCACAACCATATTGTATAATAAATAGTGTCAACAGCGACACAGATTCGTTTTTTGTTAATAAGGCACTTGATCGGGAAAGTGATGAGGATGATGTTTATAAGCGGGTACTTAGGACCGCGGTCAGGAAATAAAAATGTCATAGCTGTAGGAAAGGAGAGTGTACTTGCTGAAATATTCAGGTATGGTCCCCTGCTACTTCTTCATGCTATGTCTATCTTCTACATTGGTTGCCTTGAACTTAATTACCCACCTAAGCTGCTAAAGGATGTTGGCGTAAAACCAATCACAAAATCGAAGAAAAATGTGCGACTTTGAAGGTAACTAGAGATCAATATCAATTTGTGCAGGATATTGAAGGAATAATATTGACTCCTAACTGCATATCCAGATTGCCGGCCCTTTGTATGCGGGTGGATGTCAGGCTGGGATGTGACCCCGAATATGGTCACTGATAGATGGCTTTATACCAAGCCTCTCCCACATTGTGGTTTGTATGCACACTCACGAGGGAATGACACATAAAACGTATTTTGGGCACGCTTGTCTCTAAGTTAATTTATAAATTGTAGTTGTGTATTTTACTCGTGATCTGTCTTCACGTGTGCTTCTTTTGAGACGTAATTTGGATCTGCTGGCGGAAATGTTTTTTTTCATTTTTTTTCCTATGTAACCATTATCGTATCATCGAGTGCTTCAATAATGATTATTATTTTTTTAAAGTAATATGGGCAGGCTGGTCTCGAACTTGACCTTTAAATTGTTGTCGTGTACTTTACTCATGATTTGTCTGCACTTATGCCATTTTGATGCGTAATTTGAATGTATTTGAAGGAATGTTTTTGTTAAACTTGTAACCATCATTATACCAACGAATGTTCCAATAAAGACTGTTATTGCTAATCATTGAAACGAAACTGAAACAACGCATTACGGTCTGCCGCTATCGGGCTTCGAGATTAGCTCTAAGGTTTTTGATTAATATAGAGTTAGAGAGCGTCGATGATGATGATGATGAGTCGTGATAAGGTGGGAATATTAGAGAACACAGGGAAGAAAAAGGGAGTGAAAGGAAATCAGAAGGAGGAGTAAAAGAATCGCTTGGAGCGACATCTGTAGGATGATACTTTCTAAGTGTATAAATCATTGCGATGCTATGCTAAAAAAAACTGATCATCAGATCACTACATTTGAAAAATACTGTTATACTCGTAGTCTATTTGCGGCCTACTTTATTTTTTCTCTGGCTTGTCGGGCGCACATTGTCGGACAGATGAAATACAGACTACTCACATACGTCAGTGGATTTGTCGGTTTCAGACGACGTACATTCTCTCATCAGACTGTCGTGCATATATCCGTAGGTCCGCTTTATTTTGTTTATACAGGGCCTGTCGGCTCCAGACTGACGAACAGACATGAAAAAATAACAAATAAATTGATTGACAGACAGATGCCCAATGATCTCCTGTAATTTCAATAAATTGGGTTTGGTTCAGGTAAGTTAGCCAATCTTTTCCGGAAGGAAACAGTATTTGTTCTTTTTTGTTTCAAAACAATAACGAAATAATGAAACAGTAATTGTTCTTTTTTTGTAAGAATATTTCTCACGTATCAACAGGGAACAGCTTTATTTATATATTTAGATATACCTGACGAGTGAACATATGCATGCATTCAAATAAATTATCAGGATTTTTTTCCTCCAGAATAATGGACTATTGAACAAGTTTTTGATACAAACACAGAATACAGATTTTATGAGTTCATACAATCATGAATGAACCTGTTTCTTCTTTGGATGGGTAACTGAATTCAATCTCAACATGTCACGCAGAAGATATGAACAGAGGTTGCTACCTTCTTCTGCAAAATTGATTCTACATGAAACATCGCTCTTTCATCACTTTGGTAATATGAAACATCGCTCTTTCATCACGTTGGTATTATGAACCATCGCTCTTTCGTCGCGTTGGTATTAATAAACATTGCTCCTGTGTTTCGTATTATGCAACACTTTCGTATTAGGCCACGTTGCTCTTTCATCACGTTGGTATTATGCATCATCGCTCTCCGTCTGATTGAAATTTAGTTTCAGTCCCGGAGAAGGAACCGTCGAGTGTCAGAACTACAATTTAGGAGCGAGGTGAAACAAACTGAGGAACGAAGAATTCAGGTTTCAGTCGGTCGCATCTCAGGCGGTCGAGCAGAGACGCTTACCCACATTCTCCCAGCGGACTCATACATTCTCTCGAGCGCATGCCTGTCGGCTTGCCCCAAAGGTTGAGTCAGACGGACTCCAACTAGGTATTTAGTCTACTTCAAGTGGGCAAATGGATATTTAAATTTTGACACGTACGTGCACATTTGGGAGGAGCACCACACCCAGTTTCCTGGGTAGTGGTCTTCCCCCATGTGCTCAGAAGATTAGGTCTTCTGTAGGCAAGTGGTTCCTTGAAGGCTGTCGCACTTCAAGGAAAGACGTCAGAGTGACATCTCCTAGGAAAAGAGTTGTTCGTAGCAACTCCTGAGTTTGGTCAGAAGAAAAACGAGTATTTTAAAAATTGAAGAAAACGTGTATTATTGCAAGTTCCAGTCCAATAATATCACGAGAATTTATTTTTTGAAGTTATGTCAAATCGAGTTTAGTCAGGAGAATTTTTTTTTTAATATATGATAAGTGATAGCAAAATTTACTCCAAAACCGCAGGAATATTTATTTTTAGTTAAAAATTAGCTCGATAATCGAGTTTCATCAAGAAATCAAAAGTTTTTCATCGGTTGTAGAACAGTTGTCGCATATTTTAGTCCAAATTAGGCAAAAAAAAAAAGTATTTTTATTATGAAATGAGCTCAAACATCCGTGAACATCTGAGAGACCTGTGCTACAGGGAAGGGTGAAGCCGGTTAGTTCATCCGCAGAGGAATAAATTAAGAGGTGAGATGCCGGAGAGACCGGCATGAATATATCATATTTCGAAATGAGATGCCAGAAGGACATCTCTAAGAGATCTGGTGTATAATTCAGCTGAGATGACTGAGGGGCTTTATATCTTTCAAGTGAGATGCCAAAGAGACATTTCCACGAGATAACCGGCGCTGCTGTTAATTGCTATTTGATACTGGATAAATATCTGTCTCTTCTCATGTTCCTCCCTCCCTCCTGACACGGAGAGAAGATGAGAAAAAAAGAAAGAATACCATCGTATCGACAGGGTTCATCAATAGGAAGATACTCACTGACTCAATAATGGATGATATCGTCGAATCTACGTCGTACCGTAGAGTTGAGCAAAAGCTCTTCTCTTGATGCGGGCTCGAATTTCATGAATCGTGCATCATGAATGATATCCGTCGAATCTTCGCCGTATCATTGAGTTAAGAACACGCTCTCCTCTTGGTGGGGTTTAAATTTTCGTACATCATGGGGTGTGGGGGTGAGCGGCCGTGGCGGTTCATCGGAAAAGCTGCTGAGTCGCCGGCGAACTTTAACCCTCACTGGTTAGTAATTTTGAGCCTATCGTTCCTAATTTTTCTCCTTTCACTTCTCTCCCACAAGGAGGATAGAAAGTAAAGAGGAAAGGTGAAGGAAAATACAAATTTCATCAACATTGGATAATATCTGTCGAATCTACGTCGTACCGTAGAGTTCTTGAGCTGGTTCGATTTGCGCATATCATGGGGTGTAAGTCGTTAATCCTCGTTGCGGTTCAGGGTCCATCAATAAGAAGATACTCACTAACTTGACAATGGATGATATCGTCAAATCTATGTTGTATCGTAGACTTGAGCATGAGCTCTCTGCTTGGTGCGGGTCCGATTTTCGTATATCATGGGGTGTGGTGGTGAATGCTGTTGCCGTAACACATGAGAATAATGAAAATAAACAGTAAAAGTTTATGGTATCCCTCCAGGTCTTCACTGCCGCATCAAGACGAGCAAGCTCTCCTCATCGGCGGTTTCGATTCTTCGGATAATATTGTCCCTGCAGAGACTTGTCTCGTTTTAGGGCAGCAAATGACCTCGCAGGCTATCGGGATGGGTGGTTGCGAGTACCGTTACGGGCTCACTCCCAGTACCGATGGCCCTGACATGGGTTTAGGGGTGGATGTGAGTCGCCGTGACACCTCTCACCCGGTGTATACCGGTATTAACCATCGTACCAAGATTTTATCAGTCTGTTTATGCTTGCAATGTTAATGGTAGAAGGCGTTCCGTTCCGATGTGGAATTTTTAAGTCGCTAGAGTTGGTTAGCAACAGCAACCATTACATTGTTACTTATAATGAAATTAGGAGTAATATTTAACAATTACTACAACCGGCAACAGTGCAATTATTGCTAACAATAATGAAATTATTAGTAACAATAACTTGAATTGTGAAGAGAGCCGTGTCATGCTCCTTCCTTATATCCATACAATTATAGTCTCGACAGCTCCTGGGAATGTCGTGTTGTTCGCAGGTTAAACGAGTCACGTGGCTAGAGTTGTGAGGAGAACAAGAAGCATTATTGGATTGACACGGCAGAGTGAATGGATTATCTTGGAGATCAATGCAACGTGATGGTACTGAGTGACCTAAATGCGAGAGTTGTAGGTGTAATGGGGGACGATGTTGGAGCAGTAACTCCAACATCGTCGAGAAGCAACACTAACTCTAACAACGTAGTTAAGCAGCACTAACTCCAGCATCGGCGTTGAGCCGCACTAACTCCAGTATCGGCGTTGAGCCGCACTAACTCCAGTATCGGCGTTGAGCTGCACTAACTCCAGCAACGGCGTTGAGCTGCACTAACTCCAGCATCGAGGTGGAGCCGCACTAACTCCAGCATCGGCGTTGAGCCGCACTAACTCCAGCATCGGCGTTGAGCCGCACTAACTCCAGCATCGGCGTTGAGCCGCACTAACTCCAACATCGTCGTCAAGTAGCACTAACTCTGAATATGTTGGCCGACAGTAGGCTACACAGTTAACCTCTCTAACATTGAGTTTGTTGTACACATTTCCATGTGGGAGAGCGACATAGAGTCTGTCCAGGCGCACTTGTCACTAGCTCAACATATAAACATTTGTCGCGGACATAACTCCTACTTTATTTCCATGTATGTTCATCTGGTGCGTAATTTTAATGTATTTGATTTTTGTAATCATTATTGTATCAAAGAGTGCTTTAATAAAGACGATCATTATAAGTACTAACCCGTTGGGAATTATTTACTTTTCTAAGTATCGAAATGAATGTTTGCATTGGCAAATGTTAGACGCACCAAATTGTGAGTTTAATTTATTTGAATTTGGTGTTTGAGTTTGTTAGTTATTCAGGAAAATTCCTTTAATGTCCGGACTTGTGCTCCAGAATATCGGCGCCCAAATTCGACTTACTGATTGGCTGGATGACCGAATCCGACTTGGTGCTTATCTAGTTGAGGAGTACAAGCTGTTCACACAGGATGTTCGTTGCCGAGCGCAGGCCCCGTTGGCGTATTTTGTAGCCCAGTACTGGAGGTGCACAGCCACTGCATTCATGGGACGTACTTCAATAAGGCGTAGGGTAGAAAGGTGAAGGCTGTGTATACAATTGGCTCAATACTGCCGCAGACACAACCGTTACCAGAACCCGGATTACTCAGTCGAACCTAATTTTAATGAAGTGCATCTTGAAAGAGCAATAGTGTCAAAAAAGAGCGTCCCTCCCAATGATAACATTGCAAGGGAGTCGTAGAGGGTTGGAGTAATTTTGGTAGATATCCGTGTTATGGAGATCCCGGAACAAAATCCATGTTGATTTCAAATTGAATATGACAAGCAACGGGTTCCATTTGTTTTGTTTTCAGAGATTTTCCTCATCTATCATCAGCGGGACAAATCAAAAATTATACGAATTAGAAACTGGTACCACCTCACGCCAGATGGTCGTCTATTCTGTGCGACCAGTACGTTTGTGCTGTCTAAGCCGAACAGATCGGGATTACGCTACATATTTTCGTGCAGCCAGGAATCTGAAAAAGAGAGAATAGACATAGAGCAATATCCTCTCCATTGACAATAAGCACATCAACTAGCGCAGGCAGGAGGGGTCGGCTTCGTTCAAATTGGACTGTCCTCTGAGGGATGGACCTGAGGTTGTTAATTAAATAAATAACGACACTTAAGATTTATCGCACCGTATAAGGTAAGACAAATTAAATGGGGCATCTTGGTTACGAATCTACTGAACGGAAGAAAATAGGCCGGCGAACAAGATAAAAGAATTTAGCGAGTGCCGGTGCGACTTCTTCGTCAATTGGGCATTGGGAAAAAAGGTGGAGGCTGGGTAACAATTTGCTCCATACTGCCGCAGACTCAACAACTATTAGAACGTGGGTTGCCCTGTCGAACTTCTTCTTAAGAAATGCGTCATGGAAGAGCGATAGCATCAACAAAGAGCGTCTCATCCAATTTTGAATTAGGTAATTAGCTGTAAACGGTTGAAGGAATTCTGGAAGATACCCGTGCTATGAAAATTCAGAAAAAAAATCATGTTGTTTCCAAATTGAACATGATGAGCTATAGGTTCCACTTTTTTTTTAGAGAGATTTTCATCACGTGTCATCAGCGGGACGAATCAGTAATTACATGAATTATCAACTGGTACTACCTTGCACCAGATGGTCGTGCCTTCGGTGCGACCAACCATAGGAAGCTGCACTTACGGAGTCACGTATATGCTGGCTAAGCCTATAAAATTAAATATATATTGAGACGGGTTGCAAGTAATCAGGCAAAATTGTCCTACAGACGTCTCAACTTGTGCCGAAGGAATCGCAACCAACGCTGATAATAGGCTACCCGATTCATCGGTCACCGCTTCAAACAACATGGCGCGCTTTCTTCAGTTGAATAATAGAGGAAACTTGGATGTTTGTTTGTTGCATCACGAAAACGAAGCATTAGCGAGAGAAACATGATTAATGAAAACATCTTCAAATAATTTTCTTGTTCTGGTTGCAGAGAATAATTTTTGAATGCTAGGCGAATGCATTAAAGTGATATATCACCGGTAAATCTCCCCCTGCAATAAAA
Organism: Gammarus roeselii; assembly: GCA_016164225.1. Classification (NCBI taxonomy): domain Eukaryota; kingdom Metazoa; phylum Arthropoda; class Malacostraca; order Amphipoda; family Gammaridae; genus Gammarus; species Gammarus roeselii. The sequence continues at coordinate 886 of SDVV010020892.1, read as the reverse complement.
TTTCACGCAACATCACACTATTTCGTTTTTCGTAATTGCAGAAATTTGGTCCATAAAACCGATGAAACAGTCATTTGGCATTCAAAACACACGAGCCATATAAAGGCAATCGTCAGAGAAAACTTATTTAGTTACCCCTCGAAACCTCTTCTAGAGCCCACGTTAGCAAAAATTACTCAACTAATTGTATTTTCAGAAAACAGTTACAAGCCTAGAGAAAACGTTACATAATTGTTCCATCAGATATTGGCCATCCAGTCATGATTGCAGCAATAAAGACACAACTCGATTATAATTGTACTTGTGCAAGCTTTTATGGCAACTTATTCGCGCTTGTTTACATCTTCTGAATAGTAGCGGTTCAACTATACGAAATTCGACGTCAAATAGTCGTTATGTCATTCCTAGAATTAACAGCGTATCAAATAATATGTCAGTGAAACCTCAGACAATGTACATATGAACACACGTAATAATTCGTATCATAGTAATAAGGTTGTTCTCTTGTGAAATTGCTTCTTCAAGCATTCAACGTAATTACTTGCCCATGAGCCATATGGTTGAAAAACAATAAAAACCGTGATACTGATTTTTACTTTGGATCAGTGCAATAATTAATTCAATTATATCAAATTAAATTAAATTAAATGCATCAGCCACCGGTTGTCCTATATAATCCTAGTGTGGCTGTGCATGCAAATGAAAATTGACAATTATACATTAGTAACACAACCTATCATGTGTGGCTGAACATTGGCCTGAAATATTAATAAATATGTCAACATGTCACAAGATTATGTCTTGGGTTTTCTCCTGTGTTCTCTCGGCTGGGGAGTTGCTCCATTTGACAGGAGAATGGTGATGGAGCGTGCAGCTTCCAGCTGCT
>SDVV010020891.1:0-13234 GCA_016164225.1 Gammarus roeselii | reverse complement strand
TAATAGGTTATTTAAATAGTATTTTTACTCATAGACTACCTTAGGCCTTTGCATTTCAATGCATTTTCAATGCTAGTCCTCTGAATGTTCAGGGGTATCGATGACATACATTTATAAGATATCTTTTATTGATAATAAATCTAACAGTTACATACTAATTTCCATGCAGTATTGAAGGTTAAAACACCACACACATTCTTTTTGTTGGAATGTTGATTTACGGACACGTTCATGATGAATTTTTAAACCTTGGTATCGTTTCTACGTCGTTCGCTGTTGGAGAACCGCTCGATTATCTTTTTGACGGGTATATTTTGACAACGATAATACGCAAAGTAGATGAGGTAAGCTTCACAAACCAATGATTGACCACTTTGGATCGGTTTCTGTAAAACAAGTTGTATTTTACATGAGTATTATTATACAATGCTATATTTTCTCCATTTATTTTTGGATTAATTCTAAACAAATCAAAAAAGTACTGTTTCCTATCGTTTTTTAATATTAGGATCCAATGACTCATTTTATTAGGATAGCTTTCGCTGTTAACAATCATCTACCCGTTCATTGGATGCATGGGCATTCTGTTTTCAGCAAAACACCCTATATATGCACGTTTCCTAATTGGATCGCTCGTAGCTATATTTTCTAGTTGATTATTATCCATGTTTACTGTAGATTGTTAGGGAATACCCTCCTTGACGAATTTATTTGGATGACACCTAGTGTATAACCTACCAGGAACAAGATCTTATTCGTAGTGGGGGAACTTTCACAATTCACTGTTATACGTATGTTCGTTCTTTTTCTAGGTTAATGACATCTTCAGAGTCGGTTGGCCTTGTATCAATAACAAATATAGATCTTCCTGCAGGTAAATTTTGTCTTGTGATAAGATGAGAGCTGTTACGCGTCCCTAGAACCGAAAGTGTTTGATGGTATTCTTGGGCACTCTCTCTGGGAAATGATCTAATGTTGGTAACGCAGTTTCCGTTTACATCGACGATAACGTTTGTGATGTCGTCATGCTGGAAGTAATTTGGATTGCGATCTTATGCTCCGTTATGTGCCGCTTGATCAATGAAAAACAGGGCTAATTTTATGTGAAGCAACCCTGTTGAAGAGGGAATCAATGGAGATGGAGTTTTGACCGGTAGGAAACACGATTGTTCTGACACTAGGTCGATCGAACATGTATTCAATCATGTCATTGTTTCTACCCTACAGCAAAGCTGTAGGGTATGGTATAACTTTTTTGCACCATAATTTGCATGAATCAACTAAATAGATGTATTGTTTATTGTCGTGTGTTAGAAGAACGCTACTAGGTTTTGTCAGCTCCAAACGAATATTTACGCTGACATTATCCCATAGATAACTGTTGCTACCGGATACATCAAAGTGTAGAGGTCCCATCATATGTATACCATGACGTACACTTTCTTGAATCCAAGTCTCATTTTCGTTTTGATTAGCAAAATTCGCTCCGACGATGGAATCTAGAATGGGTGTTTGCGTTGATTTATACATCATATTCAACCCTTTATTATTTAGATCGGAGCTTTTCATGGATGTTTGAGCGTTGAGATTATTTAATAGTCCTGTATAGCTGTTTCCTTCGCACTGAACACCATTTAGGAATAGAGAGTGACTTTGGAACATGCTATGAAAAAATTCGTCAACGAGTGTAACATGCGCAGCGGTGGCCAACGCGCTTCCATCTGCATTTCTAACAGGAATTTTCACTTCTGCAGTTAACGAGCTCATGTCGATCATTTCATTATCCGACCCTGGAATCTGAAATTTTATAAAGGAATCGGCAATTCTACAATCATACAGACTGTTGTTCCAAATTTCGACTCGATACTTGATTAAATTAAATTTTTCTTGTTGACTGAGGGAAATCTATCAATCACTCCCATTTCATAGTTTTCCGTAGGGACTTCTAGCCCTGTCATGTTCAGAGATGATCCACCAAGCATGTTGTCGGTATAGAACCTCACCCGAAACTAACGGTAATGCTGCATGAACAGTGGTATTTATTAGTAAATTAATAATGGACGACACGACTCCATCTTTCTTCCATGGTTCTTCTTTGATTTACTATTGTTCGTTACTTTTCCTGTGATCTTACCTCCAGACATGGCTTTCTTTACAACATTCTTGGGTGTAGCAATCCCATGTTCCTTGGTTTATTTTCGCATTTCTTTCTGCTCCGAGTAATCGTGTGCCATGTTTTGAGCTATATCGGCAGCTGCAGGCAGGACAGTTTTTCGTAAAAAAGGCAATGAACGTCTTACAAGACTGGCTATGGTTGAGAAGAATCCGCTTCCCCTCTGGTACGATATCGGACTTCTGAATCTGTCAAGATCATGTAAAATTCCACCGCGTATTTTGTCACGGTTCGCGAATGAAACTTCGTATTGTTTGTACGACGAATATGCATACACTACCCTCATGATTGCTAGTTACTAAATGACCTTACTTATATCCAGCGTTATATTTATATGGCTCTAGCTTCTTTAAAAATGCAATACGCATGGGCTCGATCCACCATCCTTGAACGGGATGATACCGCCAACACCATCTCGTAGATCGATGGAAATGGAATTAATATGACAGCGCTGTATTTTTATATATTTGACATGGGCACGCGTAAATGAATAAGACTTATTAATTGGAATAACATCAAGAATATTGACTTGCTTGTTGCCCATAAAACTGCGTAAAATTATCTGCGAGTAAACGTTCATGTAGCGTACATTATCGTTCATAAAGGAAATTTCTTCGCTTACGGCACCTCCACCGACATTACATTTACACATCGCTCAGCCCATTAAATCCGCCGATCTATCTCCCACAAAGTATAAATTCACCGTAGCTTCGGTATATTTGTATTGCAAAATGTTTTGTAGAATAAGGGCATTGAATTTTATGCGTTGTGTAGCACTATCATATTCAAACAATTTTCCTTCATCTCTAACGATTCGTTTCCCTAACAGACTTTTTTTGATATTGATTTCTAGCTCGGAGATGAATTCTTCCAATGTATTGCCAGAGATCTTTTAGCTAGAAACAAACAAAGCAGTTTCATGCCCGACTTGCTCATCTTTATCATTCAAATAGTCTACATTGAATACAATGTTGTACTGTTCATCGTGCTTTTTTATCATGAACCAGTCATTATAGAATACTTCTACTAGTCCAACGCTCCACTCTCCCAGTAGCTGTATTCCTGGATAAATATTGTTAGTAAAACTTGATACTGTGTTGTTTTGGTACACTTGGCTGTTGCCTAGCGATGAGACATAGACATAGAAGTCGTCCGGTTCCTGAATCCTGCACTGGGTCCTACGTCATACTGACAACAAACCTTTCGTAGACATCAATATATACTCTAACTAGTAGGACAATGAAACATGATCAAGTTTATTATTATATATTTTCAAATAAACATTTACAACATATTAGTTAGCTTTAGAGAATAAAACCAGAAAACGTGGATGTGTTTTCGTCATCCACGCGAGTGTACTCGCAATAGACGGAATCATCCGGCTTACGTCTCTTCCAAGTTGAATCCATTTTTACACCATCGTCATCGTCATCCACGACACATCGCTTCCTCCTTTTATTGACGGTAGGTTCAACTTCAATGGATTTTTTGGGAATGTCTGGATGGCCATAGTTGTGCACTTGTCGACATAGTAGCGTTTGTTTTCAAACTTAAAGAGGCAATTTTTGATAGTGCGTACAGTTTGAAGCTGGCACGCTTATGCGCGAATGTTGTGTACGGTCTCAAAGTGTGTGTATGTTTTCTGGTTATGTATGTCTCTGTACTGTTCATGTCTTATTTTGGCTTGTGTCTGGTAATTAACACCCTTAGCAGCTGATTTTATGACGTCGGACTCGAGCAACATGCTGTAACACTTTGGCTGCAAGCAAATGATCTCACTCGGGTAGTCGTCGGCTATTTCGCTTTTCAGTAGTCCCAGCTGTCCTTTCATTGATTCCTTATACAGAGGGTGATTTTTCGGGTAGTTGGAGAAGTCCATGAATGCAGACAGAGGAGGTTTACGCATTTTCGCCTCACTGTCGGCCTCACTTTTGAACTGGAGCAGCAACGAGTCTGTGTCCGAATAGACGAGCAAGACGTTGTCATCGTAGCATGGTTTCAGTGTCATGAAAAAGCTGTAGACTTTTGCTTTAGCTTTCTCAAGCACGTAGAACCCAATTTGAAGTGAGTGTACCATTCGGATATTTTTTTGCTTGAGGATCATGATGACTGTTTCGGGGCCGATAGCGTAGCAGTTTTTCAGATGGGGGTTGGCAGCGTGTTTTCAGAACTCGTTGGGTGTGCACACGACCTTTGCTTCTAGAGTTCTGTTGAGCGGATAAAACAAAAGCTTCCCGTAGACACTATTTGAGAGCAGTTTGTAGAGGAAATTTTTGAAGGAACTCGTAGACTCTTGACGTTTTTGGATATTTTTCACGATGAAGGATTTGAATATCAGGACCTGCCTGATACGAAAAAATCGATAAGCCCTGGTCACTTCCAGTCCATGTCTGAGGAGTACTTGAAGAAGTTCCAAGGCAACGATGTAGTCAGTTTGAGGCAGATGACTACCAACCAGCTTACGATCTGCTCGTTTTCGGTTTTTGAGATGTTCCGAGCCTGCCAAGAGATTTTTTGTGAAGTGCGAAACATCGTTCAAGCTGACTTCTTTGTGATGTAACAGTAGCGGCAGCTCGACTGTTTTCTGTGCAACTTCATCGCTGACTTGAGCATCGATACAGACAACGTACGCGTACTAGCCAGAACAGTCCGCGTTTACCAAGTCGAATGCTTGAATTTCTTTGGGTGTGAGCTCGTGGATTTCGCCAATGATAAGGGGTTCACTCAAGCATCCACCATAACGACTGTTAAAGTCCCACATTGCTGCTGAGGACACGGGTAGTTTAAGGTCATAGTCTTTGCATCGGGGGTTGTTTATCTTAGTAAGACCTTTCGTCAACGTCACAAATCCGCCTCGTGTATTTTTGACAATCAAGTAGAATAGCTCGATATCTTTGACCAGCTCCAGCTTCATCTTGCCTTCGTAGAGAGCAACTTGCATTGCAAAGCCAGGTTCGCTCGCAAAATGGACATAATCCAGGGTGTAGTCATGTTTCATGTTCTCCCTAAGCTTTTGGAAGACTTCTGCCGGTAGCAACGTTTCGATGAGGAGGTAGATGAGCATGTAGTCACGCAAAGTCTTGCAATTGGCAGCGTGCCACATTTCAATCACTTCAGCATAATCAGAGTCCGATTTTCCTTTGCCTCGAAGTTGACTGTAAAAGGCTTGTTGTGATGGGAAGTCAGTTTGGTCCAGCACAAAATTTGATGTTATAGCCTCATAGCATTAATGTTCTTTTCGGGTAGCGAGGTCTAGAACCTTGTCATTGCAAACGAGACTTGTGAGATGGGATTTGAGGAGCAGCAGGTCATAGTCACTATCTTTAAGATTTTTGGCAAGACTGTCTAAACTTGAGTTGAGGAATGCGTATGAGTCGATTCGTGGCATCGTTCAAGGAGACAGAGATGTTGAATATCTTGTCTGACTGTTTCGGCAACACATTTATTTTTGAGGAAGTATTACCGTCCAATCCTCTCAATATAAATCTCATGTCATAGGCTGATGCATTGTGTGCTATACAAGGAATGGATCTGAGTTTTTTCGTGATTCTGATGTTACAATTTGAACATAGAGCCCCAATAAAGTTCCCTGATATCACTTCTTTGTTGGGATCGAAGACCTCCTTGATGTAATGATTATGGTGGCGAACTCGTTTTCTAACGTTTTCTCCAAAAGCGTCCCCGCAGCACTCACATGGATTGCTAGCGCAATATTTTTTTGTTCTTGCTTGGTGAGGACGAGTTCGGGGAACAATAGTAAGGTCTCCATGTAATCATTATAATCCAGCAACATATTCTTGACAGGATGTGTCTCCATTTCCTCAAGCGGAACTGAAGTCGAATCGACTAATATGTGCCTTATAATTTTATCGTCTTTATCCACTTGAGTATAACTGTACATGCACAACTAGTGTATGTTAACTACATGTTTTCCCTTTCCCTTTCAATTGGTACATTTCGCTTTCTTCAGGCATACCGATGTTTTGCAAGCCTGTACTGGACGAACATAATTTTATGTCAAGCTTTTTTGCTTTCGTCCATGCCCTGCATGCAGAATGGACACAAAAAATTGTTTCTACATCTCGTAATTCTAAACGTTTTCGTAAATGTAGTGAAACAGTGTATGAGTGCGACATGGTTGACATCTAAGATTTGCACAAGGTGGATTGTGCGCTCCTCACTGGTTTCTAAACTGCCTCTGTACACCCAGACCAGACCATAACCTTCCTTCTCTTTTGTGAGCTGATACAGTCTAATGTTAATTTCACATTTCCTTTCTATAATAGGTAAATCTTCCAAAGCCACAGTTTTGTTCAAGGCAAATTTTGAAAAATTAAAGTATGTAGGGAGGAAATGGACGTTGCTTTAAGTGGAAGAGGTACGTTGCTTCAAGTGGAAGTGGGCAATCATGCTAGTGAGTACGCACTTATACTTTGTCTTGATGTTGACAATATGGCGCCGGCCTGGATATTTTTTGGGTCAAGTAACATAATCCTCATACGTTTTGTTCCTTTAATTGTAGAATTTAAGCTGAACACTAATTACTGTATCAATGCTCCAGCCACTACCTTTTCGCTCCTATTTTTCTAATTAATTTTGCAAATATACCCCGAGATCCTCAATCACCTCACCCGAGAGCACAGTTTTTGATAGCTGGATAGCTTTTGTGTTTATCTTCCAGTCCTTGTCATCTATAGATACATCCTCAACTTGTTTGCCGATTTTAACATTCACGGTGCATTGGAGTCTCTGGAGTGTGCCTACTTTAGATTAAGTGTGTTCCACTGATTCCTTGCATCCCAATGTAACCAGGGATGATATGTTGACATGTTCAGTGTATGGTATAAATGTTGATGTGACAAAATTATTTTTAAAAAACTACAGAGGTAGGCGGATAAAAAATAGCCTCACGCAACGGAGCAGTAGCGACGAATGGATCCGGAACCAAACCATCAGGAGGCTGAGTAACGAACTGTCCAGCAGGAGATACCGCCAAACGCGGATCAGCAGTAGGCTGAACTCCGCGTTGTTACAAAGACGGAGTCGAATGCGGAAGAAGGGTACCACCACCGGGTTGCGGGCTTGCGCTTGGGCTTGCGGACATTGCGAGGCTTGCACTAGGGCTTGCGGACATTGCTAGGCTTGCGCTAGGGCATGCTAGGGTCGGATAGGCATAATTTCGAATGAGTCACTCCCAGCATCCTCCAGTAATAATGTTTGATTCATCCTATAAGAATAAAGAAAGGAATATCTATAATAAAACAATCAAAATTAGACTAACAAAGTTACAGAAAGATTTTTCCACAATAAAACACAAAATAGACTTGTTAGAACTAACACCACTTACATCGCGAGTAGAGCAACTGTCCGTCACAAACAAGATCAAGAGCACAAATAATGTTTGAGCTGCAGCATTCGCCATTTTATACAACAGTGTACGACAACTGGGGCACGAGGTTTGCCATACGCTGCCAGATGTACAACAAAAAACAAATCAATATGAAATCAAAATGAAAACAAAACCGATATACGTGTTGCAACCTGTTTGCCTGCCTGCAGCGATGTGTTCGTATAAAACTGGCATTGCTGAGGCGGTAGACACACACATCATCAACTTTTTGTCGAGTAAAACATCCTCCTCCTCCTCAAGATTGATCAAAGAGACCGAAAAATGGAGCTGATAGAAGTAGGAAATTTTGCAGTCACCAATAACCGGACTCTCCAGAGGTTTGCATTCATTGACGCTGGCAATTTTGTGTCAACGACTCTACCAACATTCAAAGTTACCTTAAAAATTTTGAAGATGAAGGAACAAGTGATTGTTTTAATTAGACAGGACTTGTCGAGTGTGGAACTGGAGTGCGACTTGGAAGATATTTCGCTTGTGTTCTTAAATACTAAATCCAAAATGCCCTACTCAGTCAAGAGGAAATCACGCTGGAGCGCAGTACATTTCAGTCACTTAAGCTAATCTCGGAAGACAAGCCCTTCTCAAACCCTCTCGCCTTCTCAACCTATGGCGAAGATGATCTTGAAGAAAGATGTAATAATTTATTAAATAAAAATCGTAAAAAATATTTTGTATACACTAACCTTTGTAATGCATCATGTCCGACTTTGTAAAAGTCTCCTTATAGATGATAAGCTCGAGTCTGTTGCGGGTAGTGGCATGCATGTGTCTGGCATTGGTGGTCTCTGCCACTGTTGCCGAGGTTGCCATGCATGTGTCTGCATCGGCGGTCTCGGCCACGGTTGTCGAGGATGCCATCCTTGAGTCTGCGGCTAGTGATGTACAGGCAGCGGATGGCGCTGGTAGTTTGGGTTACCGTATCTAGGATCACCCTGATAGCTTGGACGATGACTGGCCAGCAGATAGCCCTGATACGGATGATTTGCTGGAGGGTACTGCGTCGGTCTGCACGTGAAAATTTATGTTTCTAGAAAAAATATAACGCTGTTTTTTCTCTAACATGGAATAGATTGATTACAGAGTCCAAAATAGGTAGACAATTTTTCGTTAAACATACCTTATCACCCTTGAAGTCCCGAGTTGATCTGGTCTACCCTTGATCGAGTTGTTGCCATGATCTGTTGAGAAAGAAATGATAATATGTTAAATCAATTGCTTTGAAACACATTGGTTGATGTCAAAATATTGGCACGACCGATCTTATTTAGGAGATGTAAATAGCCCACGCTGATAAATACCTGCTGTTGCAAACAGGTCCTTGACTTCAGCTTATTCTTGATGGAATACATCTGCAGAAAGAGAGAGAAAATATATATAAATTAAATGTTCATTGAAAGATAGTTAGTCGTGTATCACCTGTTAGGTAGAATGGAGACTGTGAGGTTTGCGGACATCAACCTCTTCGTCAAACCCGCACGGTTGTTTGTGAGCGGGTTCTCATCTAGTCGGAAGAGTGTCCTTGTGGGAAATATAATTAGTAAATACATTGATAGCTTCGATGAGGTGGTCGTTTCAGGGTCAGAGCACTTCCCTGTAAGGAAACATGAAAAAATTAAAACACATACAGGACAAGTCGCATTCGACCCATAAGCCAAGAAAACTACACGTAAACTCCTTGTTGTGTATGACGATTTCATGTTGGAATCAGAGTCTCTACGTATTATTGTAAAAAAAATTGTCGTTGTCGGCACTCAAAAATCAGTGCCATATATTCAAACCAATCACTCTTCCACTCAAATTCATTCCACCGCGCAATATCTTTGAATACCACGCACTTTCTTAACCTGCGCATGAGCGATATCAATCAATAACGTTTCTTTGGTACAACATTCCTTGAAAAAGACAAGATTGAACCGTTCATCTCCTTGTACAAGATGTATGTGGAGCAAAAGCCATATGGGCACATCTTGGTTGATTTCACACACCCAAGTAGTTCGAAACTCTTGATTAGAGCACAACTTGCAGGACATGAATTTGAACAAGTGTTTCCTCTATAAAATATAATGTATGACAGATTTGAGATTAGTAGTGAATTAGAATGGGGAGTGTTTACTAAAATCCAGAGGCTGTTGGGTCATACTCTAGTGCGAAGGCCCTACATCAAAGCTATACGAATATTTGTCCGTCTACAACAGGACGCAATGTTGAAAAATTTCTACAAGGGTCTGAGACTTTTACACGATTTAAACAAGCTCCCTTGAAATTTAGCAGACACATGTTCACAGCTGCGCTTCCTGGATCGATTCTCTGTGCGGATGTTGCCTATATGAAAGATTATGCTGATAAAAATGACGGAATTAGATATATATTGATCGTCATTGGTATATACAGCAAATATCGGTGTGTACAACCATTGTAAGCTATTACATTTAAAAATATGGTAGCTGCATTTGATAATATATTCAACGAACTAATATGACTAACCACTCGGATCTGTTCAGATCAGGGCAGTGAACTTACGAATAGAAATTTTTAAGTTTATTTGGTCAGCAAGAACATCTCCATTTATTACACCTACAACAAGGTCATTGAAACATTCAAAGCAGAACGTGTCATACGGACTATAAAATTTGAGTTGGGTAACTATTATACACGCTAAAAAGACAACGCTATATAGAGGACTTGCAAACAATCGTGAACACGTACAATATAACACCACATTCATCATTAAGGGGTCGGGTCCCCTATGACGTTTATTTGTTGAACGACCCAAGACAAATTCAGGCACTGCTGTCGGAAATGTATAAAACACGACGTAAAAGAAATAAAGTGCCCAGTATACAACTAAAGGTAGGGCGTACGTACGCTTATAGTGCAGTGATCCCAGTCTCAAGACCTTCAGGAGAGGACACAAACCAAAGTTCATGAAGGAGGTGTTTCGTATTTCACGTGTTAATCAAAAACATTACCCTCCGACCTATGAAATAACATAGCTCAATCCTGATGAACCCATCAAAGGTTTTGCCTACAGGCAGGAACTAGTTCAGTGTGACCGCCCTGATATTTATGCCATCAAAGTCTTGAACCCTCAAATTAGAGGAGAAAGAAAGCAAATCTACGTGATATACACGGATTATCCAGACAGCAAACCTACGTGGATTAATGAAGGAAACGTCATGTCGTGATGTGTGATAAACGTACTTTGAAACGTGTATTGAATTTTTATGATAAATTAAATCAACTAAAATCATCCGAACGTAGTCATTTCATCAAACTATTAAATGACAAAGAAGTTAAAATCATCTTCGAAATATTTCAAATATACAGAGCGAAAAATTGGTCTGTGACAAGCTAACCAAGTCACGGGTAACTAAATTCAACTCTGTAATAAAACAATTAGGCAGTAAATCGCCCGGGCGTGAATCCTCCGGGATCAAAAGGAAAACATTATCAACCATGCGTGCAGGGTTTTTGTTGAAATTACCATTACCCACTGCAGTGAGTTTCTTGACAAAAATAATCCATGGATGAATCGGTTTACAACCTAGTTCCAAAATCCAAGATGGATAAGCTTACAACAAATAATATTGGCGGTAGCGCAACACCCATAACTGTCTCAACAGGGCCAGAAATAGCAGAACATAGCAGGAAATATCAGTCAAAGATTGAACGAACTTGGGGACGATATGCTAGATTTGAATGCAGAGCCTGCTATATCACTAAAAATATTTAATTTTATCCAAGGCTTATACCGCTCTAGCATAACTACAGAGCCCACACCGAAACTGTTCAAACAAAAGGAGACAAATAATGCCGATGTTGCAGCACTATATACGGTCTCATTGCATCCCGTGGCTAAGACACTCTCCAGCGGTCTGCTTCATTACCTACAGCACTAAAATTTAAATCGAACAGGTTTGCTAGCCATCCCGATGTGATGTCCAAAGTCGTATTCACGAACTCGATCTTCTCAAAAGTTCATTGTTCGATAAGACAGTGATAAGCAAAGGTGTCAATGACGTCATTCAAACGTTCCTGGAAAAAATTCCTAAGGCCTCAAATCAAAATAAACTATTGAAAATTGACGTGAAGGAGGACGAGATAGAGTGATTCTGGGATAGTTTATAAAAATAACACACGGCTTCGTAACACCGACATAACACTCGTAAACATCTACAGAGCAACACTGGTTTACGATCACTGTATATTAAAATCACAGAATAATATAACCTGGCACGCGAAAAGGCCTCGTGAGCATCCCCAACACTGGCATAAGAACATATGAGAATATGAATTAAATAGCGTCCCCTAGCATGGAAACACTCTAAATATTCATACAACAACCGATTATCATCTACAAAAACTCATATCATAACACTAATACTAAAATAAAAAATACATAAGTTCACTTTAAATGTCGCACCTATGGGGGATGATCAAGCGCAGAAACCTATCGTGACCAAGGCAGAGAACCGACTGATGCGTGAGCGTGGACGGAGCGCGAGGGGTGCCAGCGCAGTGTACGTGTTCAAGCCTGTACTGCAACAAGGTGAAACATATTTGCCAGCCGCATTACCAGGGCATACTCGGCTACAGGAAACGCCGAGCGCTTATCGCAACCCAATCTCCAGGGCTGATTTGGTGAGAGGGCGCCAAAGGCTGATACGACGTCAGGGTCCCAGGGCTGATATGGCCCCCGTATCTCCAGGGCCAATTTGCTCCGCACATCTCCAGGAGTGTTTAACGGTATAATTCGTCTTGTTTAGAGCATGCTTATGATGATATATCGATGCATACATAACAAATAAGAATATATATATATATATATATATATATATATATATACATACAAGTAAGCTTTAAATAAATCATTAAAAAATAGCAGGCATGGAGATGTCACGTTTTTCAGAACATCGTCTAAGGATGTATATCATAACTGTAATTATATCATTGCTGCTTATTTTTTATTTAATCAATCTTCAGATAAGCTCATACATATATTAACAAATCACGTACCATGTGACATTCAGTCATAATATGACAGCATATATATCAAACGATAATAAAACCGATGCAAATATCGTAGATATAAATAATACAATCGCAGAAAATAACATTGAATTAACTGAATCTATGCCACGTGTAAATTGATCAACAGCGATCTCCACTATGGGTTTTTCACTTGCAAGTCAAGACGATAGCCTGCGTGCGACAAAACGAAGTCGGGGGGAAATATAGGTACGAAAACGAAGTCGGGGGAAAATATAGGTACGAAAACAAAGTCGGGGAAAAATATAGGTACGAAAACGAAGTCGAGTGAAAGTTGATGTTACGAAATTATTTTCAAAAATAACTACAGAAGTAGGTTGGTGAAAAGCAGGAACTGTGTGGGGTTTTAACTTTTAATACTGCATGTGAACTATTATGTAACTGTTAGATTAATTATCAATAGAAATATATTATAAACATATATTATCAATACCCCTAAACATCCAGAGAACTAGCATTGAAAATGCATGAATGCAACATGACATGCAATGGAATTGCAATACTGTATGCCCAGCGTTGAAATGCCAATACCTAAGGTAGTCTATGTGTAAACATACTATTATATAACCTATTAACATCTATACCCTATATATGTATATATA
>SDVV010020890.1:0-13234 GCA_016164225.1 Gammarus roeselii | reverse complement strand
AAATGATTCGAAGTCCAGTTTCATGAATAGGCAGCGCTACGACTACCTCCAATCGAGAACCAACACTCGCATGTCAATTCTCGAGGGGACAACAATATAAAAAGAAGATCGGTAGTAGGATTCGAACAACCGACTTCGTTATTACCACGCAACGACCGATGCCACTAGGCTATCAGGGCATAAAGTCTGAGTAAAGACTGCAGTAGACTGCCTTGTACCCCTCACACCGCCCCAGCAATGACGCATTATACACCCAAATAGCCTAGTGGCATCGGTCGTTGCGTGATAATCACGAAGTCCGTGGTTCGATTCCCACTACCATCCTTCACTTTATGTTGTTGTTCGCTCGAGAATTGACATGAGAGTGTTTGTTCTCGATTGGAGGTAGCCGTGGCGCTGCCTATTCAAGGAACTGAACTATGAATCATTTGATATACATGGGATCAATTAGGCGTCGCCGTAGTGCGTCTCACCCTATCACAAAACACAGATACTTAAATATACTTAGTCATTGCAGGGGCGGTATACGAGGTGCGAGGCAGTCTACTGCTGTGTAAGCTTGCATTTTATGCCCTGATGGCCTAGTATCATCGGTCGTAGCATGGTAATCACGAAGTCAGTGGTTCGAATCCCACTACCATCTCTCACTATATATACATTCATATAAACAAACATATATATAAGACTAGATGGAGATCATCTGAAATGATATAATCTTTATGAACTAATCTAATTAAATCTATTTTTTCTTCTCTTTACAATAGTGTATTTTTTTCGACAAATAAAACTTTTCGAGTTATACGAGTTTCGTTCAGGTCTCGTAACGCCGGAACACCCTTCATATTTATTAATGCAAATTTGGTCCAAATTTCAATCACAGAACATTTTTTCATGTAAAACCTGAATTCATGCCATGGTCGAGTCGGTCGTTGTGTTCCCTAACACGGTACCGACTGCAGTGTCTGCGCAATGTGAAACATGTTGCTGTGTTCCCTAACACGGTACCGACTGCAGTGTCTGCGCAATGTGGAGCATGTTGCTTTGTTCCCTAACACGGTACCGACTGCAGTGTCTGCGCAATGTGAAGCATGTTGCTGTGTTCCCTAACACGGTACCGACTGCAGTGTCTGCGCAATGTGGAGCATGTTGCTGTGTTCCCTAACACGGTACCGACTGCAGCGTCTGCGCAATGTGGAGCATGTTGCTGTGTTCCCTAACACAGTACCGACTGCAGTGTCTGCGCAATGTGAAGCATGTTGCTGTGTTCCCTAACACGGTACCGACTGCAGTGTCTGCGCAATGTGAAGCATGTTGCTGTGTTCCCTAACACGGTACCGACTGCAGTGTCTGCGCAATGTGAAGCATGTTGCTAATTTTCTACACATATATTTCCCATACATTGTAGTCGTAGTTCCTGCCGAACGATTCCCTTTTAAATACTTTAGATCATTTTCACGTACAGTTGTGAGGAAAAAAAACGTTAACTGTGCTCGTTACTTTTCAATTAGAACTTATGTTCTGCTAAGCATCTGAAACATAAAAATATTCCTCGTGGAATGTATTTATCAGCTTTATTACAGTATGAATACTGGTTAAAAAATACCCTTTAACTCATAATACGAATTACTTTCTTTCGCTTCTTATTCCGCGCATGTCAGGTGCCAGCTACGCTGTGACCGGATATGAAAACAAATTGCCTCAAAGTTCCCAATGTAATACCATATCGTCATTAAAAATTTGTGCCGACTAATTTAACGACCCCAAAACCCCTCTACATAGATTCGATCATTTCTGATTTTGCTGTACACTACACACGTCAATGGTACGCCGGGCGGACAGCCGTACTATTGCTAACTGAACGGAGTGACTAGGAACAATGGATTCAAAATCGTAGGAAAACGTTTTTCGCTCGAAATCACGCGCAGCTTCTTCACTTATAGAGTTGTCGAAGAATAGAAGAAACTACTAGCGGAGGCGGTAAACAGCAATACAATTGAAGCGTTCAAGTCGCGGCTCGACAAGTTCTACATAAATTGCCGATAAATAGCTAAACCATGCCCTTTCTTCAAGTTATAAAAACAGAAATGGCACATGAAACTCTCTTAGACGTTCTACTTCAGAACTAATCCTCTTGCCATCAAAAGGCCCCTAGTTTGGGCCAATAGGTCTGTTGCTGTCTTCCTACACTTGTAAACACTTGTAAACTACTATACGAACATGCGCAGGCAGCACGGGTACATCAAGAGGGCAGTGATGATGCCCCACACCCTCCGGTCCGCTACACACGAACAGCAACAACGGGGCAGGGAAAAACTTACGATTTTGCTTATCCAAAAATTAATTGAGAAAAATGTCAGTATATCTGGTGCCCTCAGACCTTCATTTTCTGAGAGCTCCATCTCGTTCATGAGGGAGGTGTGGCCCATGGACGGAGAGGAGGAAGCCCTGCTCACGGCCTCCAGCCTGTCGGAGAGGTTCAGGTTGGTGTGCCGCAGGTCCTCAAGGTCGCGCTGTTTGGTGCGGAGCTTGGGAACGAGACGAGGACATCAAAAGGTGTTAACGCGTATGAAATGCTTAGAACTGCTCACGTCATCTGGGTATGTAGCGAAATGTTTTACACACATCTTATTGCACTTCTGAGAATCTATTCAACAAAATATATTGAAAAATAAAATGATTCAGAGGTTGACGATGATGATTACACTATAGTGACTAGGCTTTCTAGTGCACTGAAGTCAATGTCCTTCTGGCAGCGAACGATTTGACAGTGATGACGAACAGTTTCATCATCATAAAAATGCTTCTTGGCATTTTTCCAAATATTATTGTATTCTAGAATATTCTTATTAGTATGATACGTATTATAAATGCTTCTAACGATTTATTTGTTTTATATCAACAGTGTTTCATGGATTGAATAAAATCTTTACTGAACACCCCAAAAATAACAAGTATTGATTGGTTCAAATATGTCTTTTAGAAAAGAAAAAACTCTTTATCAATCCGCTAATGAGGCTGAGTGTTAGGACGTGTTTCATGGCACAGAATGCATGCACTTTCACAGCGTTTATCAAACAGATCAGTGACGACCGGAAAGAGGTTTATCTTTAAACTTCAGCCTAACTTCAAATGTAAATAGAGTTTCACTGTATATCAGATCAACATAACCGTCATCCAAATCACAACACAACAAATAAACTATGGGCATCATACTTGTTCGATTATTCAAGTTTAGAATGTCTACGAACACAACATCACATGTACCAACGGCATACCAACGCACCTCGGCCATGACTTCACTTCAAATAGGGCGCCTGGTAGGACAGATAGTATGTGTGGCAGCATCAACTAAACTGACTTGGAGAAGTGAAGCAGTCCCAGCGACTAACACCTCTCTAAGCGTTCATGAAGAAAGGAACACTGCCGCAATCTGAACGCATTCACTACCTCGGCTGAACGAAGAGATTTCTACTGGCAGTAATACTAATCACAACAAAGTTCAGATCGAGCTCGTAATAAGTTTGAACGAGTTGCTTCAGGGTGTACCGAATCAGTTTACTTACGCAAAAACACTTCAACAACACCAGCAATAGCAGTCTAGTTTACTGAGCCACTGGTAAATAGGAGTGAACCATCAAACTGTACAAACTGTACAGGCACTGTGTGCTAGCAACGTTGCGGGGTTATCCTTATCTCACACTGACATCATCATTCGCTGAACCCTTTGTGACGAGTGGGAAGTGGATACAGGGAACTATTTTACCCGCACCCGCCGCTGATAACATACGCATTTATTCAGTGTTGAGTCAAATAGACGATAGTACGTCGTGTGCTCGATAGGTCTGAACTTCTTGTTCATTAATGTGAAGTACCGAACCAAATACTAAAATTATTCCAGCAAAAACTGCAAAATAACTAGGAAAAAAAGTTAGGGAAATTTTTGAATTGGTTTAAAATTCATAATCAATGAATTTCGGCCGCCATGGCCGAGTGGTTAGCGTATCCGACTGCAGTGTCAGCCTCTGGTGCTGCATGTCGCGAGTTCGAGCCTCGGCAGGGACACGGTGATCTTGTGGCGGGGAGATTGGGCGCCTCCCCCCTCTGTGTCTGCATAACATAGCCACCCCCTTAACAAGAGGGAAACGGCTGTATGTCTATACATACATCTAGCAGGCATGTACGGACACAACTACCGAAATGAAAATCAGTACAGAGTAATAAAGGGTTGTGCTTAGGGGTTGAGTGACTGTGCTTTCCAGTGCGCATGAAATCAATCTTTGAGATTAGAGAGCCAGGAAATGATTCGTTTTAAAGAAAACTTTCAAACCAACAATAATCATTACAGATTTGCTTTCGTCCGTGTACAGCAGGGAAACAAAATTAGCTAATGGTTGATCTGGACGGGAAAAAGAATCGCCGCCAGCAATTCAACTAAAAAAACGGTTTGTATTCTAACGTTATTTTTGAACAGAGCTTACACATGAATAATGTTCAAATAAATTTTAGTACATTTAAACGTTCAGCGAAGATGCGAGTCTTCAATCGATAACTATTTTCTATCGCAACAGTACTTTTCCATTACTATTATTCCTTCTCTTTCACATTAATACCCAGTAAGACCGTTCTACATGCATGCTGATGCAGATCTTTGCTCCAGTTATTATTCATTGTATGATATTCATTCATTGTATGATATTCATTGTGTTACACATGAGAGATTAAATTCTGAAGTGAAGGATTGAGACCAGTTGAGTCTGCCGGAAATAAATGGGGCTGTAACATAGTGCGGCCCGTGAACCAAACAGATGCCTAGCGGGAATATAACGCTAACAGACTCGCAAAAATTTGCATGTTAAGCTGATTTTACCATATAATCATTGGCATCAGGAAATTAACTCCGAAATCATTTGAGGCCTGCGTCGTCCAATCAACCCTCACCTCCATCTCCTGCTCCTCCTTTTGCCTCTCGAGGAGCTGTATCTTGTCAGAGCTCTCGTCCAGCGTCACGCTCAACCCCTGTCGCTCCTCGACCAGGCTCGTGAGACGCCGTTCCAGCTCCAGTTTCTTGTCCGATAGCATCAATATCTGTTGGTTTGACGAGCCTTTAGACAAGATGCAGGGCAGCAAAGAGTTTGCTAGTGTTTTTATAGAAAGGAGGGATATTAGGAACATGCATAGGACTATTTGTAGCATAATCACAGCGATGCTCTGCTCTCTTCTCATTGCATCAAAGTTTTAGGGTTCCATTTCATTCCAATACGGTAAGCGAGAGAAACATTGCATGAATTTTGCATTTGCATGTTCGATACTTTTCGCTTATATAGCGGGTTACAGCGCAGCTGCCACAAGCTAGTCTTTTAGCGGGTTACAGCGCAGCTGCCACAAGCTAGTCTTTTAACGGGTTACAGCGCAGCTGCCACAAGCTTGTCTTTTAGTGGGTTACAGCGTAGCTGCCACCTGCTAGTCTTTTAGTGGGTTACTGCGCAGCTGCCACCTGCTCGTCTTTTAGCGGGTAACAGCGCAGCTGCCATCTGCTAGTCTTGTAGCGGGTTACAGTGCAGCTGCCACCTGCTAGTCTTATACCGGGTTACAGCGCAGCTGCCACCTGCTAGTCTTCTAGAAAGTTACAGCGCAGCTGCCACCTGCTAGTTTTTTAGCGAGTTACAGCGCAGCTGCCACCTGCTAGTCTTTTAGCGGGTAACAGCGCAGCTGCCACCTGCTAGTCTTTTTTGCCCACAGCGTTTATGAGCTTATTTTTGTGCACTCACGGACTGCACCTCTTCTCCTGGCATCTGACCATAAGTCAGCCGACTATACACACTCACGGCCTCTTCACACCATGCCCATCATGAGCAACACCACGCGATTTTCATGCCCTGCCCAAAAACACAGTTGCCTCACAACTAACAAGAAAGTGATTGTCGGTCTTCCACGAGCGACGAGCCAACGCACAGTACCAACCCGCAATGCAAACCATTCAATTACAGATACACTTACGCAAAGCGCTATCATCGAAACACAGTCCAGCCCTTGCTTACAAGCCGATCATCTAAGGCTCATGACTCGAAAATCACACACACGACACACATACTTCCTTTCCAGCTAAACTCGTTCCATGCCGTAGCACGCCAGTTCAAACCATCGGCATCTCAACCCTATACCCCACCATTTTCTTGCACCGCGGCCGACAAAATTAAACCCTACTTTCCACCCATCATCAATGCCATTGCATAGCACGCAAAGCCCCCTGCACACCAACTATATGGACCACCCATCAGCAATGCCACTGCACAATACGCAAAGCCCTCTGCACGCCAAATATACACTCCACCCATAATGAATGCCACTGCACCGCACGCAAAGCCCCTTGCACACCAAAGTACGCTCCACCCATCAGCAATGCCACTGCACAGCACGCAAAGCCCCCTGCAAACCAACCAAGCTTTACACCCATGATCAATGCCACTACACAGCACACAAAGCCCTCTGCACACCAATTATATGCTCCACCCATAATCAATGCCACTGCACAGCACGCAAAGCCCCTGCACACCAGCTATACGCTCCACCCATCAGCAATGCCACTGCACAGCGAGAAGAGCCCTCTGCACACCAACTATACGCTCCACCCTTCATCAACGCCACTGCACAGCACGCAAAGCCCGCTGCACACCAACTCAACGCTCCACCCATCATCATCAATGCCACTGAACACCAAACCAAAGGGTGTTTTCCACCACAAACCTACCCACAACCTATTGTTCATGCTACTGAACACCTGACAAAATATCATCCACCTCAACCCTTCGTCCCTTCCGGGGTATCCCTAACAAACCCCAATGCTGCTCATCACAATACCAATCACCATGTCCTCAGTCGGGCGCCAAAGATAGGGTCTTCACAATCTAAAGAGAAGACAGGTGATAAAAATTCCCATAACCGTGAGAACAATAAAATTGTCACAGTATTAAATAATTTAAAGTTACAGCTAGACCAAACTCCGACAGATGGCCACTGTCAGATACATGCCATTAGCCAATCTTGGAAGCATCAAATTTGGTATTGTTCTGAACAAGACATTGACTTGTTACTGGGCGCCGCATGGCACGAAGCCGATGTGAACATGAACTACTATTCAGGTTTTATCCCAAAAAACGGGTACGCCGAAGCATTCATTATATAAAAGGAACAATACTTTTACAACTGAGACTACAATCTACAATCAACCCCTGGGAGACCTGTTCCTCACAATGCTGAGCAAAGCTCTGGGACTTCAGATTGACATCGTTCAGGAAGTCGGCTGCGCAAATACAACAATACGGTTCATCAAGCCACACTTGAATAACAATCTGACAGGTCTCAAGAGTATTCATTTACTTAAAATACCATCATTACAGCGCACTTGTACCCATGCAGAAATTCTTACTTCCCCCCAAATCAAACAGTGCATCAAGTGATGAAAACTTCTGCTCTGTTAAATTCACCGCCCTGTACGATGCACCCGATACTTGCATCTATGATGAAGACTCACCAGACAGCGTCCGTAAAAGCCAGGACCTCGCTACAGGCAACGATACGGTCATCGACAGTAACAACACAAATTGAAGCAATATTTATTGCAGAGCACCCGTGCACATGTGACTAGATTGTAATCGGGCCCCTCACAAGCTGGGCGACAAAGCAAGCAAGCCTCGACCATAAGACAACAATCATATACTAATAAAACACATAAATGTGTGAAGTCTCTTGTCTAATCTAGACCAGATTAAACTGATGCTAAGGGATGAAGATGTGGATTTACTTGTTTAACAGAGACATGGCTGGCACCCAGCAGAGATAGCAACTTCTTTTAGATAGATGGGTATGAACTGTTCAGAAAAGGCCAAGGTAGAAGAGAAGGCGGTGCCTGTACCTATGCCAGAAATAAGTACACAACCAGAACATTGAAAACGGGTGGATGTGGAGACGAAGTGGACGATGTTTGGATTACCGTCCAAGTAAAAAACACTAAATCTTTTATTGTCGGAGCTATTTACATGCCACCCAGCGGTTTGCCAACCGATGAGAAAACGCGTTAAAACTTAATAGGCAAAGCAAAGAGAGATGCGCACCTTGCTGAATTAGAAAAAGCAAAAAACAACCCGAAGCAGACTTGGAACATCCTTGGAAATATTGTGCTCTACATGATACCAAAAAAAATCACCAAATTATGAAAACCCAGTAGGAATAGCAGAATCATTCAATGAGTTTTTCGCTAACGTTGGAAAGCACACATAGGAAGAGGTAATGAACGAACAAAGCAAATTTTTCTTGGTGGTTCATGAAACCCCCCGGTAATGCTTGAGCTAACTTGGTTCACAGTTCTATCCTATAACGACTCATCCACCAAGAACGACCATATGTGGAAACAGAGCCCGGTAAGCAGACTGGAAATTGTTTCGGCTATTTTCGCTCTTAAAAATACCAATTCTTGTGGGAACGATAGAATAGCATTACAGTACCTCAAAGACGGGTTACAAATTATTTTGCCATATTTTCAGCTGCTCATCAACACATCTATTGTAACAGATACCTTCCCTCATAATTGGAAACACGCGCTTATCAAAGCTATCCATAAAAAAAGGAGGTAAACGACCCTTCAAATCACAGACCCATAAGCCTCCTACCAGTAACTTCAAAAATCCTGGAAAAGATCATTGCACGTCAACTTCTTGACTACCTAACAGAGGCGAACCTGATCAATGAATGTCAGTATGCATACAAACGGAAGACCTCTACTCAAAACGCGTTACTGTAAATCTCCGAATTCGTATACAAAGCTATAGACGAAAATGGTCTATCCTTACTCGTGCGGCTGGACCTCTTTAAAGCATTTGATGGTGTAAATCACGACATTTTTCTGCAAAAACTGCTACAACTGAACATCCAAACACCCTGGGCTTGAAGCTATCTCAGGCAGCGGTCCCAGTCTGTCGTGTTAGATGGAAAGAACACCTTCTCCATGAACGGTAAATTTCGGAGTTCCACAATGATCGATTCTCGGACAGTTTTTTTTCCTTCTGTTCATCAATGACAAACTGTGGAAACCCTCTCGACAATGCCAGAATTACATTATACGCGGACGATGTTCAATTGCTGTTCGTTTGACCAGCAAACGAATTATAAAAGCTAAATAAGGATGCAGAAACAGCGCTGACCCACATAAATAATTGGTTTTCTTCAAATGGGCTCAAAGTTAATACAAGTAAAACAGTGTATAATCCTGGGATTAAAAGCAAACACACGGAGAGTTCCCAAAAATTTTGCTGTTGACTGTATGGGCGAAAAAATCATCTTGACAACAAAGTCAAAAGTCTGGAAGTGTGGCTTTATCCCAATATGACCTTTGGACATCATGTTCATAAGCTCTGCTACAAACTGAATGGTACACTCATGCTTCTCGTTCGAACGAAGAAACAACTCTACCTCGGGTCCTGATTTCTCGTAATTAATGCTCTGATATTTTCACATTTAAACTACTGCCCCACAATATGGGGTAAGTGCACGAAAAACATCACTCTCAGAAATTCAACGTATCATAAATTTCACCGCAAAAGTAGCTCACGATGGGAACTCTAGAAAGAGCGATCACGTGACACCAATTCTAAAAAAAAACTTGGGTGGCTGAACATCCAGGAACGACTAGAACTGAGCGAAGCAGTCCGATTTTTTAAAATTCAGTACAAGCTCTCTTGTTCTAACGGTGTTGTGTTGACAACTCGAAAAGTGGCTTATCAATGTTCCACATGGAATGGAAATAACAAATAACAACAGAGATTGGGGCCAAAGCTATCGTTAAAGAATTTCATTTCGCTTCTGTTAACAAAAATGGATGAGAATACGGTGATAGATGGGATGAGCACATACAAAGGAAATGTGGAAGCACATCGTAATGATCGATGAGTATACATCTTCAGAATAGGCATAAACGGTCAAATTTCTATTCAGTAATAGTTTATAAATAATAGTGCACCAAAAAATATAATCTATCACATCTGTTTTCTACCTTCGAGCATCATCAAAGTGCATTTGCTTTAGTGAAGTAGTCAAAACACAATGAAATGGGCCGGGCACCCTCCAATCTCACCTCGTCCTTGAGGCTGTCGAGGGTGTTGATGTGGTCCGACATGCAGCTCTGACGCAGACTCATCTTGTCCTTCAGCTGCCTCACCTGCACCGACAGCTGCTCCTCCTTGTGGCATGACTGAAACATGGGGAATGATTAGTGGTTATATTCCTCATAATTAAACAATTATATTTGAAATGTCTCCCTAAAAATACTCGAAATCTTTGTGTCGTGTTTCAGCCAATGCCAGCCACTGAAGCAACAGAATAACTCATTATTCGGCTCGGAGATTAGATTAAATTTGAGATACGAGGCTTGCTATTGCGCTCGAGTCAGCGTCCTTCTGGAGCAAAACGTCAAACGAGCATTGCCCGCAGTACCATTTTAAAAATTTGTTTTCATTAGATTAGCGTTAGGTTTACTACTGCCTGAAGTCATTGTAATATATGCGACGAATGACACAGGCATGCTCAGCAGCCACGGGAGGTACAGGAACTCCTGAGGTTATGAGGCCGTATGCTCCCAGTACTCTCCGAGTAGCAGCAAGAAGCATTATAACTTAACCTACTCAGCTCCGGAGCACCAAGGATTCGCAGACGTCCTTAAAGCACCGGGGACAAGGCGCCCCAACACCTGCGGAGGGAAAAGATGAAGAAGAGACAGGAAACGCGGATCCCATGCATGAGGAATGGACTCAGTGTAGGAGTTGGCCGCATGAGCAAGTAAGAATGGGAAGGAGAAAAAGGCAAAGAGTCGTAGAAAAAGATTGCATAAATGCAAAGAGCGCAACTTGGCCTGAAAGAAGAGAATTTAGGGCCGGTGTGCAGAGAATATTGGCATAGTGATCATAAGAGAGAGAGAGATAAATTAATATAAAATTAGAACCATACCGCCGATACAGATGAGATAAATGAGAGTTAAATGTATTCAGGGTAGTTGATAAAAGGAGTGATAGTGAAGAGTGAAAGAGAGGAGAGTCAGAAACGAAACAAAGCCCACTCGCCCCCCCCACCGCCCCCTTCCGGTTAAGCCGTGACTTCGTGCATGCAGGCCATAAACTTCCCAGTTGACCTGGGAAAGGGAGGGGGCTTTCAGTCGGCTGAATCTCTGGTCTACAACCACCGCATGAATATTTTACATTGAATTAAGGAGCAAACAGTTATGTGTAAAAAATGTTCTAATTTAACATTTCGAACAGAGGTAGTAATTACTAAACTTGGTGGGAGTATTTCCGGTGTCCCATCAAGCACCGGCCCTCGTCCCTCTCTACATCGTATTGAGTGATTCCTCGAGCTAGTCCAGTGCCTTCTATGCAGCTCACTATGCAATGATAATCAAGAGAACTTGTAGGATGATCACTACCACGGTTCCATGGCCTCCGTGTCCTATACACGCCGCAGTGGTTTCTCGTGTAATTTGATCCAAATCGACCCTGTGCTACACACCTCAATGGTGCCTCGTGTAGTATAATCCTAACAGAGTTCCCTCCCTTCCCTCGCAATCTGTACTACAATAGGAAAATACAATTTTGTCATGTCAGACTTTCTGAGAAAATGCAATTACACATTCTTTGTTTGTATAGTTTTCACTTGCTATCTGTACGAGACTTGCATCAAAAAACACTATTTAAATTTGCGTGTGAAACTGGCTACAAACAATAGAAACTATTTTAGACGTATGACGTTAAACTGTAACGTGTTTATGCCTGCTTAGACCCCGGCTAAAATAAAACATGTTAACACATATAATAATACGGTACTTTGAAAAGTTACAACCTAAGCAGGTATATCGGTATATCCTCCAACTAGCTCAGAGCGGCACAAACGATCACACCTTTCACTAACGCCATTATATAAAAATGGAAACGTGTTACTTTGAAAATGACATGAATAAATACAGTGAAGAATAAGCTACTCTCTCTTAACAGGACTACACTAAAATTACTCCAATGAAGTTCATTGTTTCCATTAAATTAGCTCAAGGTATTCACCGCAGTAAGGATTGTTTTAGCACGTTAACCCATTCAGAGGCAGAAAATCGCTCGGGGGAGGGGTTGTCAGCACAAGGCCGCAAGGGCAGGGGAGGGTGAAGCCCCTCTGACGTCGGAGGGGAGGGGAAAGGGAGGTCGGACTCAATAAAAAAGTATGGATGCTGTGAAGGGAAGGTTCCTACCAGAAACGGAAGAATGGAAAAGTTTTCTACAAAGAAATCAGATCAAGGCCTGTTCTCAGTTTCCTTAGGTTGTGTAACGTCATGAAATAGGCTGCTTTGTAACGAACGCACAAGCGGCCTGAACAGCGGTTCACTTTGTACATCTTGGAACAATATGAGGTGCCGCATACACTCCATACAGGCGTTCACTGCTGTACTTTTGTTCAAGAAACAGTAAGCCAAGGTGGAACAGGATGAAGTAAGCTGTAATGACATAACTGTTTGGTATCTCATTCATGAAGAAAATAAATGAAAAATCTGTAATCCAAGACTACAAAGAAGAGTAGCTCCCCTCTTCACTTTTCCTTATTCTGGCTAAATTAGCTGACTATACTAAGAGTTAGCATGATAGTGTTATTGTTGATTTTAGATCTAAATGATATTCTGGTCAATCATTAGACGTCCTTCGCAGTACCGGAATTAATCCGTGCCATCACAGTATCCCCGCCCCTATGTTTTCGCTTTCTACCGGCGACCTACAGCCCGTATTGGCATAGCACCTCGACCACCGACAGCCAGCAGGAGATTATTCCCATCTTGTAATACATATTCGCTCCTGCTGTCCTCGAGCGCCCGCATGTAACACCGACCGGTGCATGACATCAGCTGTTGCGTGACATCGACCTCGACTGGTTAGGGACGTTGGGGATCGCTACCATTGGGTCTGTTGGTCGCTAAATGGTCGATTTCTGACTCCAAATAAAGACAACTCACATCCCCTTTCCAGTTCCTTTAAGATCTCCAATGAATATTTATTATGAAATCCTCACAAAGATCCTCCAAGAGATCCTCCAAGAGATCCTCCAAGAGATCCTCCAAGAGATCCTCCAAGAGATCCTCCAAGAGATCCTCCAAGAGATCCTCCAAGAGATCCTCCAAGAGATCCTCCAAGAGATCCTCCAAGAGATCCTCCAAGAG
>SDVV010020889.1:0-13234 GCA_016164225.1 Gammarus roeselii | reverse complement strand
GGAGTGTGTGCGTGTGTGTGAGTGTGTGTGTGTGTGTGAGTGTGTGGGTATGTTTAAATGTTTTGAGCTAGACGAGCTTTTTGGGTGGCAGCTGTATCACGTCTGCAAAGCAGTTAACTATTCATTCCCAGCGGCATTCCAGTATTAACTGTGTGACGAAAAAACATGTTTTTCCTTGCGTACCTAAACTTCATTTTGATTGATCCAACTTGTAACACTCATTGTCCCATATTAGGAATTGTTTCGAAGTTCGTAGTCAAAACTGAAGTAGGTTAGAGTGTGCACCAGCTGCGACTAGGGGTACAGGCCCATTCACGAAAACGTCAAACGCTGATAAAGGTCGTTGAGCGCTTTATCTGCTGTGACCTCTTTGAGAGTATACTAACTATAAAAAAATCAGGGCAAAAATACACATTTCCTTATAGGAATGATGAAATGTATAATAACGTCATAACATCATGATTACATGCATGGTGCATTTGGCATCTGAAATGTATGTCTGTCGAGCGTACACACTGCCTCGCACGCGTACTCTCTCGCATTATGGTTTGCGTTATGGTCTGCTGCACTATGAATGTGAAACGTCAGCTGCTGCAAACTATATGACGTCATCTACAACGCACCAATTGATAAAATGAATTTGAAGGAATGCCTGCCTTACCATCACTTTTACTTATATCACGTTTATACTTAGTTACTGTATCAGACAGCAAATAAAATTGAAAGTTTGTTGGCTTCATGCTGAACCACTGTGCCGTCATTGTGCGATCACCGGTGCACCACTGCAGCGACTGCCTAATGACTGCTCATAAATCATAGATGGAGGAAATGTTGACATATTAAGCAAAAGGAAGATATAATAACCGTAGATCAAAATTTTAAGGCAAATAAAGGGGGCGAGAGTAATGTGTCGAGGTGTCCGCCATACCCAACTTATGTACAGACGAATAACGTACATGTAACGATATTTCAAATTTATACGAGCAGACTTGAGGTGTGACTTCTGATTTCATGACAAAGGAGCTCCAACCTTTGATTAAATCGTATCTTCTCCACCGGATAATGCCCTTTCAATTTTGTACAAATGATAAATTCGTGAAATGGAGAACTTTGTTCCATAAACGAACGAGTGCTGTTGTGTATACATATTTCCTTCATACCCCAAGAATGCTTAGCTGGCGGGTATCTAGGAAAAGGGGGCGTAGAAGGGGTTACAAAGTAAAGTATATAAAAATTCTGGCATTCTGTGTTCGTGACACCAACATGAATACATACATCATGTATGACGCAATTCGGCACTGAACGCAACGTTGCGCGTAGTGGTCAGCTTGTGATATTCATTTAAATTTAATTGCTGCCTAGGACATTTGAAGCTATAGATTATTTGATACAATATGTTAGGTGCTACCAAAATACAGAGGAAAAAAAACTATGCAGGTTCGAAGAACCGTAATTGTGCCGCTGATCGTTTTATTTTTAACGATATTTGCAGCCCTGAAACTTAACACCCGGTCAACACTCCATCAGAGGCATAAATGGATAAGCGCAGCAGTGCAGATACTTGATCGAGTGGCCGGAGCACTCGAAAGGGGAGCGGCTTTCTCTTTTGGCACTCAAAAGGGGGGGGGGGGAGGCGGCGCTGATCTATGCACTCGGGGCAGATTTTTGCCTCGCACCAAATTGGAGCTTCCTAAGTCTGGCAATGAAACAATGATTTCTACGTTGTTTGAGAAAATAATTGAAGGTGTTTATAGTGCCTTAAGATTCAATTAATTTATAAAGCTGCTGGAGGCTCAGCACTTCTCAACGTTTATTTTTAATACAGCATTGTGCAAAACTGGGCATCATGTAGAATGTGATTGGAGAGATTGAATGTGTCGACCGATTGCAAACTTCAACATGTAAATAACATATAAAGAGTATTTAAAATTGGTAAGGGTGGTATTTCAAGTAGAAAATAAGTGCAAAGTCGTCACAACCAACGACATCTGGTAGTAAAATTTCTGAGTTCGACTTTTCTGCATCTTAATACTCAGGTCGCGGACATTGCATGCATGCCGGAGTTTGTTTCCTCGACGCTAACTACACCCGTGTCATGTACTAGCAGCTAGTGTTTATACCTGTAGCTCTTAGCCATTCACTTACCTCATTGATTGGAGTCATCTTTCCCGGTGAGGAAAGAACCATTATCGTTGACATCGCGAAGACATTAGGCATGGCGATATATCTGCCTTTTCCATGTTGATAACGAAAATATTTCAAGCTCATAAAGTAGTGTTCGAGATTTTTGCATCGCGGAATGAGTACAGCAAATCATTCTTGTATTGAGAGGGTAACACTTCACAACTTACACTCATTTAATGAAAAAATAGAGCAGTACTGACTAATATAATCACTTTTCAATTTCGAGAACAAGATTACTGGCTCACACTGCAATTTATCGTAAATCTGCTATGACAACAAACATTGCCTCACTTGAGAAAATGCTCGATTTAGCATATATTCACCAATGCACAAGCGAATTATTGTCATTAAGCAAGGTAAAACAATCCATCTTGTCAGTGCCCTTTCAACGACACTGCGAGAACTTTCCGCGGTAAGTTCGGGAAATCACTTTCATGATTATAAAAATCTCAGCACATGAAAAAAAATTGAATGCTTGCTTTGGTTGGTTTGTTCAGGATAAAAGCATTATCTCTGGAACATTCGAAAAAAACAATTAGTTGATTTTTTTAACACTATGGTTGAAAGTCTGACAGAGGCAATTAAGATGGGCGTAGAGGATGAGAGATAAATTGGACAATTGGAGAATGATCTCGCAAGCATTGTTACCAAATGGTGCTCTCATATCTCTATCGACGTTTGGTGCTCGCCATACGACTATTTGTTCAAGCAAATTTAGTTGAAACTTTCACCTAAACACTCTAGATTCTGAAACCAATTGGAATCTCTATAAAACGTTTTATTTTTAGCGCAAAAACTCAAATCAGACTACAATCGAGACGTCCAACGTGTTCCGATCGAGAAAATTCTTAATCTTGATCTATATTTAGATCGGGTTTCGATGGGAACGGTCAGACGTGAGGTACGTTTCGCAAATATTCAAATCATATCTCTAAATAAATGATAATAATTTGCACACGCTTAAACACTTTCTTTTAGTAGCATTGGTTAATCCATCATACGATCATAGGATTGTTTTACTATACGGGGCTAAAAAAATACCTTCCCAAACACATTTTCAACAGACAATCCGCTGTCTGACATTTTGCAGCGCGTTGCTATTGTTCTGAATAGCTTTTTGCTTTGTCGATGAGAAAATTATTTTAAGTCAGTAGTATACTGTTTAGTTTCAAAATAGTGGATCACATGATTGACGAAACTATTTCAATCAGATTCAATCGAGATTTACTATTATAAGGGGTTAAATCGCAAACACCATAACATGATGGGAAATATTAGGTAGTTACAAATGAGTGTCAAGTATTTCATATGAACTTTGATTTTGTTTTGCACTGATGTCATCAATACTTGACTTGATTACTAATTGTTTACATAAATAAATCGCAATTTTTGATACTTAACGAATGCCCGAACTCCTTTCAATCTACCATACATTATAAATTTCATCGCTGGAACGTATACAAAAAAAAAATTTCATTTGAAACTATAATTCGATATTGCTGAGTTGTTTTTAGAATTAAAAAGCCAGATATTTTAATGAAATATGACAAGCCCGGTAACCAACTGTGAATTTCGTAATCCCAACTGGACCTTCCAACACATTTGACAACGTGCATGGACCCAGGAATTATCTAAGGGAGGGGTGGGATGGTTTAACTGCCCAGCCCAGTAGGAACATATTCATAATTTCATTTATTTAAATTATGGCAGTGACGCGATAGCTGCCGCCCCTCCCCCTACTCGCGAGTAGGTGGTTGTGAAGCAAGTAGGTCGTTCTTAATGCTGTTACTCGCGAGTAGGTGGTTGTGAAGCAAGTAGGTCGTTCTTAATGCTGTTACTCGCGAGTAGGTGGTTGTGAAGCAAGTAGGTCGTTCTTAATGCTGTTACTCCATAAACAGTATACAACAAGACGTCAACGTGAATGATGCAAATACTTGCTTGTACTCTGGTACTATACGCTGGTAGAATATTTCCCTATTTACACTGTACCAATATTCCAACATTAATAACTATTCTTATTTTTAAAAGATATGACTTCACAACTATTTACTTTTAATTTTCATTCCCACAACTAATAGCTAAATGCCATGGACACTGAGTGATCTGAGTAACTGAATAATTTTGATAAATTGAATGCATCGGGCATAGGAGAACAAAAAAGAAAATCTATGAACTTTACAAATGTCGTATTTATTTACTAGATGAGTTACCAAATATTCCCCAGGAAATTCTCGCCATCGTCGACACAAACAGCACCGTTCAACCTAACAACAAATGGGCTTATAACACAGTTAAAGTTAACCTTCTTACTAAAACAGTCTTAGGCTATCGATTTTTTATCGATTGATTATTCATTCAATATTTAATCGAAGTATCCTTCAGAAATATTAACCCAGCCTTCGCCTAGAAAGAATACCCACTAACCCAATATTAATTCACCTTTTCAGGGCCCCTGCAGAATCAGCCGTCAGAATGTCGCCGATCTTGCCTCCTGAGCGATATGTCCAAATTCCGCTATGCTGGCGGGGAGACCTACGAGTACGAGGTCGAAAGCGAGTCTCTGGTGGAAGTCAAAACCATCCAGGGGCAGCAGGCCAAACTGAAGTGGTCGGCGACGGTGGAGTTACATTTCAACTCCCCTTGCGAAGTCACCCTCGAGATTAAGAACCCTCGACTTCAAGGAGAAGGTTGGAGATTTTATTAGTATACACCAACCTAGTTCGACCTTGGTGTTCGATCTCTAAGTTAAGAGCGTGAGAGACTTGATGTTTTTTAACACATACAGCCGACGAGCATATGAACACGTAAATATTTTAAAACATAACATGAATTATTTTACTAATGGGTCGATTTTTAAAAATATTTGCTGTTGAGCAATATTTTTAAGTGCATGGCATTCAACCGCCTTGCCCTGCCTTGGTTATGATCCGAAATACCGCATAGTTTTCTTTCTTATACCTCCCATAATCCACTCTTCCATCTTCATATCGCTCAATACTGAATGCCTCTGAGCATCAGCATTGGCCTAACCTCCTCCCGCCTTCCTCCTTAAGCCAATGCTGCCTTCGAGCAGCAACTGAGCTCCCATCCGTTGAGAGCTGTGCTGGTAGATGACACCTTAGAAGAAGCCACTCTTTAAGGCCCCGCTTTGAGCCTAACCTCCTCCTGCCTTCCTCCTTAGTCAATGCTGCCTTCAAGCAGCAGCTGAGCTCCCACCCATTGAGAGCTGTGCTGGCATATGACACCTTTGAAGAAGCCACACTTTAAGCCCCCGCTTTGGGCCTAACCTCCTCCTGCCCTCCTCCTTAGCCAATGCTGCCTTCGAGCAGCAGCTGAGCTCCCACCCCTTGAGAGCTGTGCTGGCCGATGACACCTTTTAAGAAGCCCCTCTTTAAGCCCCCGCTTTGAGCCTAACCTCCTCCTGCCTTCCTCCTTAGCCAATGCTGCCTTCGAGCAGCAGCTGAGCTCCCACCCCTTGAGAGCTGTGCTGGCCGATGGCACCTTTGAAGAAGTTTGTGCCGACGAAGCTGACATCACATCGGCGGTCAACATCAAGAAGGGAATCTTATCCCAGCTCCAGAACACTCTTCCATCAAACTCGACGTTGTTCGATGGCATTGAAATACCAGAGGTGAGGAGAGAATTGCGATTGCCTCCTCTATATACACGATGTATTTCCTTTCTCGTAGAACTTATACAAAAAATCTGTCTTAAAGTATTTCTGACGCAATTGATAACGATGTGGTTATTCCATTGGAATAACTCCTAATAACAGAATGCGCCTTCCCGGATGTTTATATTAAGACCTCTGCGCGTCATGAACATTGGTATTGACGTTGGGATACTCTTCTCTCAAGGACCTCTTCTTGCCATGGGCATTGGCATAAACGTTGAGATACCTTTTTCTGTTACACGACATTTTGATAGTACTCCTAACTGTTCTTATTTGATTGTTCTCTTTTCAAACTATTTCAAACTAATAATTGTTTTCTTTTGTTTGCCAATGAGATTAATTGTATGTTTAGTTACTTAAAATGGTGTTTCTCTGTACACGTGGTGAATTGGAATGTTATTTTCAAAATGCAATTTTTTCTTCTTCGAGATGAAGCAAACTCTTTCATTTAGAGCAGGTGTAATTATCATTGTTCAACAAACGGGTAAACATCTTTCATTACTTCATCATAAAACAAATGCTATTCCCTAGACATGGCGTCATGTGCATACGATATACTGTGCCACCCAAACAGAAAAGAACTAAAAATACTTCATAGTACTGCAGTTAATTCTCGCAATACATGCGTATTGTTCATGTGTAATTAATAGTTTTTATTAAATCCTCAATTTGCTGTAGACCAAATCCATTGCGAATATATTTATTGCGTCTCTATACGTGACGTTTATACTCACATGAATTATCTTCATTTTATTTTCCGGAATATGTATTTTCACTAGGTGGCTGAAATTGTTCATCATGACCTTTCACTACAAATATATTTTTCTTCAAAAGACAGATGTCCTTGGCCTGTGCCCTACCGTCTACAAAGTTCGTCATGAATCAGAAAAAGTACTCGTGGAGAAAACAAAGGAGCATCGACTCTGCTCGAAGCGATTTGGCAGTTCAACAGAACACCCCTTATTTGCAGTACCACTCAAGTCTCCGTTTCCGTTGATAGAATCGAAATCTGTTTGCAAGCAGGAGATTGAAAAAGGAATTGTCCAATCTGTGGTCTGTGTTGACGAAAACGAACTGTCGTCCATGCCTGGAGTTCAAAGAACCGCCAAGGCTCAGCTGAAGTCAAAATTAACCCTGAAATCTGCCTCCCGCACGAGTAATGTCAAGTCTCTTGAAAACCCTCGCAAAACCAGTTTATTGTACGATTACACCGAATCTCCAAAGAGTTCTTCAGCAACTGCTAAAATGGAGTCTAAGCTTCGTGAACTGTGTGCGACTATCGAAGGTAAAAATTTAACTATAGGAACTGCTCAACTCTACTCTGAATTGATTCAGTCAATGGATCAGTTAGAGGAGCGATTGATAAGCGAAACGCTTAAGAACATCAAGGCAAATAAATACTGCAGCAACAGCGCCGAAAAGTTAGAGCAGCTGTACTTGGATGCCGTAGCGAGCACTCACAATATTGGAGCTATCCCAATGATGGTTGAAGAGATTATGAAGGGGTCCCGACAATTCCAGTACACGTGGCGCTTACACACTCTGCCGAGAGTGTGCATCCACGGCGTACAAGCTGTCAAGCCGATTTTTGAGAACGATAGACTTCCATTGCCGACCATCTTGGCTGCTGGCTCAACAGTGGCCCGTTACTGTGCCACTGAAGGGGCTCAGAACAAAGAAGGCTGCCTCCAAGCAGAACCTGTTCAGCAGATTATGCAGAAAATCTCAGCTAAGATCCAGCAGTCGTGTGCCAATACCAAAGAGGATAAGTCCAAACGAGACTCTACCGTAGCGCTCTTGAAGGCTGTAGCAAATATCAGAAACGCTACTCATGACCTGCAATCTACTATCTTAAGCTGTTTCCAGCAGTCGAATGCTGCCATGAACGTTAGGGTCGCCGCTGCTGACACCCTTCGAAGCATTCCATGCAGCAAGGAGGTGAGATTAACACAGCGTTACTGTATATAGTTTACTTGTAAACAACGCCACAAGAATCAGTGTATTATTAAGGCAAATGCTGTCTGATATTCTATTTATTATGTTCAATCTTTTTTAACAGCAACGGTCAGTATTACCGAGCAAAATTTTTTTTTAATGATTTAGAACACCTAAAATATTAGAAGTAAAACACTCTCTGTTTCAAGATTATACATTGTACAGTTTACGTCGAACAAAGTATTTCCACCACTTCCCCTTACTGAAAAATTCGGCCCACTTCCGTAGAAGAATAATCATTGTTTGTTCACTCTCGTGTAAAAATAGTTCTTATTCTGCTCATTTAATTTGTGTAGGAGAAGAAGTTGTACTTTTAAGAATTTTTTATTGTCGATCGATCCAGTGGCCAATTTAAGCGCTTCGGTGAAGAGGATTGCTACTCGATCACTGTGTCAGGCTTAGGCGCTTCGGCGAAGAGGATTGCTACTCGATCACTGTGTCAGGCTTAGGCGCTTCGGTGAAGAGGATTGCTACTGGATCACTGTGTCAGGCTTAGGCGCTTCGGTGAAGATGATTGCTACTCGTTCACTGTGTCAGGCTTAGGCGCTTCGGTGAAGAGGATTGCTACTCGTTCACTGTGTCAGGTTTAGGCGCTTCGGTGAAGAGGATTGCTACTCGTTCACTGTGTCAGGTTATCAACAACACGTATCCACATTACCAGAATTGCCAGAATGGGTGAATGCGTTGCTACTCTTGGTTAATCTTCAATACTAGTAGGAGAGTAGGGCTTTACCACACAGGCGGGTGAACTTACGACGAGATCAAGGATCTGCAGTGGTGGACCGCATGAATCCGCAGTCGTGGATTGTCACAATTCGTTCTCCTCCAGGCGTTTAAAGTAATTGTTAAACGTTTATGACAACTGCTAACATAAGCTCTTTCGGTGATTTCGGTAAATTCGTGAGCCACGTGATATTTTACACTTCTTAATGTTCATTTGAGTACGAACGAGAATAAAATGTTATTCATAAACGATATAATTACATAAAAGGGATACTCAAGATGGAGCGACCATATAACAATTTTTTTCCCATTTCTGTTGTGTTAGAAAGAGATCACAAACGTCTACAAAACTTCATGAAAATATTTAACCTAAAACTTTTAATATGTTGTTCAGTGATGTTGAGTTTTGTCTAATTTATGCTCATCTGGATCACAATAACGCTGTCAAGACTTTTTACCTAAATTGCTTTACTAAAACATGAGTCTACTGAACAAAATCATTTCAGTTAATACAACTTGTGGTAAAAGGTTTACGCCCAGTTTCCCATGTGTAGCCGTCTATGAATAAAGTTGTGATTATACAGAACTATAGATACTCATATCTGGCAACTAAATTCATGATTACAAGACATCAACCAATTCCACTATTGGTCATGTGTGAAATGTGAGAGATTGTGAAGCTGCGGCTTCGATATAAAATGATAATCGATGATAAATCTGCAATCTCAATGTTCCGCAACTGTTTTAAAGAACCGAATACTTGTTGATTGGATTTCATTAGTTCAATTATGGTATTTTTTTATAGATCACCAAGAAGTTGCTCGAAGACGTCGAGAAGTCAACGATGAACACTGAGCTGCGCATCGTTGCCTATAAAGCAGCAGTGATGTGCGCCAACACTACTCAGCTCTCTAAGCTAATCGACGATGTTACTCGAACTAGCGACCGTCAAGGTGAGTGCACTCTGTAGGGTCACAGACAAACAGCCTGATAATCCTCATAAAATGATCGGAAATTTGATTATACTGTAATAGATACGAATTGCAGTGAAGTTGTCCCCAACTATGATTTGTTGAATCATAAATAAAAATTTCCTTGCTGTCTTAATAACCTGTTCTCAATACTATGCCTTTCATAATAACTCATAAAAACTTCATATATTACATGTATAAATTAGACATGATTCCCGACGATCTTCTTTTCCAGTTCGCTCGTTCATCCTCTCTGATTTGACGAACCTGCAACAGTCTCAAGCCCCCTACAAGGTAGCTCTGAGACAGCGGCTAGCTCGCTTCAACATTTCACAAGAATTCCCGCATAATTTTACCTTTACTTCAGGAAGCTTTGACTTTTCTAAATTCACACAATCTGGCTCTTTCGGATCTGAAGTCGACTATGAGGTAATTTTTGATGATGAGGAAAAAATTCCTCGGCAAATAAGATCTAATTTCACAGTGGCCCTTTTCAAAGAAATAATTAATCTCGGTGAAATGGGAGTCCGCGCAGAAAATCTTCCTGGTTTGTTTAAGAAAGCTGTGGCACCAGACACTACATTTGGCAAAACATTCGTTGGGGCAATGATCAGGAAATTATTGAACACACAGAATGGGGCCTCTGGCAAAGGCCAGCTGGAACTCTTTGTTAAGATTTTTGGACAAGAAATTTTCTATTCTGCTTTGTCAGATGTAGACCACACTGAACATGATGTTCTAATGCAACTGTACAAGGTAGCAGGTGAAATTTATCAGGAAATGGCATCTCAAACACAATTGCAAAGTTTCAAAGGATTTCAGCTCATGAATGATCTGGTAATCCCAACCATTCAGGGCATGCCTTTGCATGTTACCAAAGAAATCACTGCAGTGGCAAGCGTCAATGCGACGCCAAGTTTGCAAGGCTTTGAGTCTTCTCTCGAATATGCTCCAGTGCTGTCCGCTATGGCCAATTTGTTTGTCGGGTACAAGTTTGGACCTTCCGCTGGACTCAAAATCAACACCACTGTCTTCTCTTCCAGTGATACAATTTTCCGTGTGCAACTTGATTGGCCATCTACCATGAACGTTAAAGTTGAATTCCCCAGAGATGAGGCTGAATTGTTGAAGTTTGAAAACAAGGGATATATGATGGTCAAATTACCTGGGCAGAAGGAACAAGTCAAAGAAAGCTCAAGCCGAGACCCTCGTAAACAAGCAAAGAAATGCTCCCGCGCTCTCGGAGGAATGCAATTCTGCTGCGAGCACGATGTACTTGATCTGTGGCAAGCCAATGATTATCCCCTTGTGAAAAAATCTCAGATGAAATGGACGCTCAAGAAAGAAAGTCCATCCATGAAGGGGCTTGAATTCAAAGTCTCAAAACAAGAAAATTTAAATAAATACAGAACCAAGCTCATTATTCCAGGTACTCCAAACCCCACCAAGTTCGATTACGAATTTTCGTATCAATCCGACAATAATTCACAAGTAATCGATATAGAAAGCAAAGTTGGACAACGACCTCAAGGCATCAAGATTGTACACTTCGGACAAAGTGTAGATCAGGAAGTGGAAGTTTTCATTGGAGGTCAACAAAACCAGCAAAAGGTAACAATACCGTTTAGTGATCATCAATGAGTTTGATCAATTGCAGCATCAATTACTTATAAAACCTTTTGTTTGTGATTAAATTATTTCCTATTTTTTTGTCATTTGAAATCACTCAAACAAATTATTAATCAAATGAAAGGCTAAAGAGAATTGTTTCCTAGGATGGTAACTAATAACTTTTTATTAAAACTCTTTTCAGGTATTTTCTGGAAAACTTGCAATGACAAACGAAGGACAAATGAAACTGAAAATAAAAACTGAAGGCGGACTAAAGAGGCTTGTTCTAGCCAATGTTGACGGTAAGTGACCTGGAAGCGAATGAAACTTAATCTAGTGTCGAAGTGGACATGGGTGACTGAGCAATCAACTCCATTCACTACAGCACTAACATGAATCATGATGATTCTTTTTTAGTGCAAAATGATTCGTTTATGAGCTATGACAGTAGTTATGGGTGCAATTTTGTATTCTAATATTTTTTTAGAAGACTCGATAGCTCATTCCCCAAAGATAGAGTTCGAACGCACCAATTAGTCAATGATCGCAATCTTGTCTCGTTTAACTTGCTGCCGCTGACTTACCACTCGATCTACCTTCGAAATCCTAACAAGCACCGTGACTGTCACAAAATGCCATCTATGTGGGAGAAAAAAAGTTTTTTCACTAGGTGCAGTTGAAGTAGCAGTCAGCTAGTCGTTGCAATCGTGGCAATATGACTATTGAACCATTTCCTGAAATATAATAACATGATCTCACGTACTATGCCATGCTGCAGTTGACGTCGCCTTCGGTCGATCATCGGAATCTTGGCAAGAGAGACGTCAGAGCCTCCAATTAGAGAAGTTCGAAGTTCAGTTAGCGGCTGCAAGTTTAGATTTCCGAGGGTATATCAGGAAGACGCCAGGGTCCGAGAGAGCGTCTCAGTTCGTGAGCCAATTTCAACTGAACTGGAACCAAAGACAGATTTTCAAGAGCAGCATTTCATCCACCCTGCAAGACCAAGACCAGGGATTGAAATTTGATAGCAAATTAGAATGTGAGTATACAAGTATCAAATATAATTCAACTAGTGATTTATTTCATAGGTTCTTTTGGGACAAAACCCACTCCTATTTTCTGGAACATTTTGAAAGGTTCAGCATGCAATTGCTTTTATTATTATCACTGCATAACGTACCGGTCTATCTATGGATAAAGTTGTTCGTTTCCGTGTAAGAGGAGCAATCATATTCATTATTTTCTGAAAAAAAATAGGTGATTTTTATTTAAGCTCATTTTTGAGGCCTCCTAATGTACAGTTGCTAGACTAAAGGCCCCCAATAAATAGTAGCTGGACACAAGCCCCCTAATGCACAAAAACTAGAGAAAAGGCCTCCTCATGAGCAGTTGCTAGTCAGACAACCTCCTAATGCACAGTAGATAGACACAAGGCCTTCCAATGTACAGTTGCTTGATACAAGGCCTCCTAATGTACAGTTGCTTGAGACAAGGCCTCCTATTGTAAAGTTGCTTGAGACCATGCCTTCTATTGTCCAGTTGCCTAATATCGCGTGAAACTGCTTCTGATATATTAAATATACAGTTCTAGTAGAGAGATTCATACATATCAATATCATACATAAGCATCAAACTTCAATAAAAATATATAACTATTGGTTAGAATAGGTTAGGTTAGGAATTGATGCATCTGGCAGTGAATGGCAACTCTTTTTGCATTCATTGATATTTGATCTATGTTGTCGTACATTGATATATATTTCGCTAATTATGTACCTTAGGCATGGTTTATTCCCTAAATCGTGTCGACTGCAAATCTTACAACACAGAACTGTAGTAAAAACGTTTCAGTGGATTTATTCAATATTCGTTATAATAGTCGAAAATGGTAGGAGAAACACATCCATCATTACAACAAAAAATCTTACTCTAACAGTAAAATCATACATAAGACTTGCTAACGCTTCAACACCCATAACAATCACTGACATATGCGATAAGCGTACATAAACGTTTTAAACTCTACAGTCTACTAACGAGCGATCACCTAACATTACTTGAAACTAGTCTACATTAT
>SDVV010020888.1:0-13234 GCA_016164225.1 Gammarus roeselii | reverse complement strand
ATCTAACCCCACATTAGATACTTCATTATTGCTGCCTCGTAGAGGGCCTCAATCTAACCCCACATTAGATACTTCATTATTGCTGCCTCGTA
Organism: Gammarus roeselii; assembly: GCA_016164225.1. Taxonomy (NCBI): domain Eukaryota; kingdom Metazoa; phylum Arthropoda; class Malacostraca; order Amphipoda; family Gammaridae; genus Gammarus; species Gammarus roeselii. The sequence goes on along the minus strand of SDVV010020888.1, from coordinate 13,142 downwards.
GAGTGCGTCAATATAACCCCACATTAGATACTTCATTATTGCTACCTCGTAGAGGGCCTCAATCTAATAACCCCACATTAGATACTTCATTATTGCTGCCTCGTAGAGGGCCTCAATCTAACCCCACATTAGATACTTCATTATCGTTTGAAGTGCAACACTGACTCTATAAATAGTCTACTCAGGATACCACTTTCTGTTACTCTATTATAACTACACTAACCCTTAAATACTAAGAGCGATTAAGATTTCAGTAACGTTTCTCACAGACATGGCTCTCATTTCATGATCACATACATGCATCATTCATACATTCAAAAACTCACGTTTTTTGTTAATCATTTTGCAAGTTTTGAAACCCACAGCTTTCATGTCGATTTGATTCAGGTCACACTTTTCGTTGTTTGTCATCTAGTATCATGCTGACTTGATCAAAACCCTTGTGGTAGTGGAATTCTCTGTCTCTCTCCAACGAACCCCGAACACTAATTTGGACTCCCTGTAGGTGTGGATCGATCGACCAGTTATTAGAAATGATCGTTTTTCACTCTCACAACATTATTTTGCTTTTCAGGTTACGCTTCATGTTTCTTACGACTTTTGAAGCAATGCCTAAAATGGCCGATCTTCGAATGTCACCTCAGCGAGAATCCATTCCATTTCACACGTTGAGCCTCTTGGTTTTCTATTTATTATATTTCAGTATTGTTTGCTCGTCCCAAAAATCACCCAACATTCAACACTTCTCTGAGTTATTCTAAGAGTTCCTGCAAATGATGTCCTACCTCTGATTGTTTTTTTTTTCCATCCGCATTCCACTTCGTAGTTTGCAATCCCTTTCTGTCGAGCGAAAACTACCGTAACCGTAGCTCGGGTAGTTCCTTAATTAACAACACCTCTAGCTTCTGTGTCTTAGTACATCAGTATTATTCACGGTCGATTAAACTACCGTAACCGTGGCTCGGGTAGTTCCTTAATTAACAACACCTCTAGCTTCTGTGTCTTAGTACATCAGTATTATTCACGGTCGATTAAACTACCTCAACCGTAGCTCAAGTAGTTCCTTAATTAACAACACCTCTAGCTTGTGTGTCTTAGTACATCAGTATTATTCACGGTCGATTAAACTACCGTAACCGTAGCTCGGGTAGTTCCTTAATTAACAACACCTCTAGCTTGTGTGTCTTAGTACATCAGTATTATTCATGGTCGATTAAACTACCTCAACCGTAGCTCAAGTAATTCCTTAATTAACAACACCTCTAGCTTCTGTGTCTTAGTACATCAGTATTATTCACGGTCGATTAAACTACTTCAACCGTAGCTCAAGTAGTTCCTTAATTAACAACACCTCTAACTTCCGTGTGTTAGTAAATCAGCATTATTCACGGTTGTTTTAACTCACGAGTGTCAACCATGTAGCGTGTCTCTCTTGTTTTTTTAGTTTGGATCTTGTTGATCGTAACCCCCTGTCGAGCCATGTTGTTATCCTTGTTGAGTGCTACTCGTGCCGTTCCTTTTCGTCAGTAGCATTCGTTCCCAGAGTGTCACTTTAGAGCTACGAGTGTACATCGTTGAGCAGTTCGTGTGTTATTATGAGTTAATGTACCTTATCAACATGATATTTATTGTTACTCTAGCAATCCATACATAGAGTGGAGGGCATTGGTTTTCCATGGCACAATTTGCAGATTGTTCAACTACTTTGTCTTAACTGATTTATTGCAGCCAACAATTTAGAGTGTTATTTGTGCTAGGTAAACCTTTATAGCCATAAAGGACCAAGATATGTAGATGCTTGCCACATGTGTCTTCCCAGCTTCTTTGCCTTTACTGTTCAGTGAGTTGATATCAGCAAGTCACAGTAAGTGTTGAGATGTTCCTTTAGCCTATAGAAATCTTCAGCAATGCATAATAGTAAACTGTTTACACTGTTGATGATGATCATGTTCAAACGTTTTAGATCACTGACACAACTAATTAAGGTGTTTTTCTTACTTGTATACCCATAGAGCACTTTACCTCAAGTCTGTGATCATTTTCTTTCCTCATTTGTGTAAAAAATATTCATGTTATCTGCCAGTGATGATGTTATGCAATTATAAACCTTTTCGCATTATATCCGTTGAATTCTTTGTAGTAAATAGAACGTCTCTCTGCCCGGCACCATTGCCGCTGTTGATCATTCAATTTTGTAGAAGTAGCAAGCAGAATGGTTCAGAAAACACGACGCACTCGACTGTGTTTTATCAAAATTGTTTCCCATCATTTCCATAACAATCTAATATTAATTAATATTGATTTTTTTTTATTAGTGTTCCTTTTGACTGGATTTGAAGAACACGGATTAATTAGCGTTCGTTAACGCGTTTTCAGTTGCAAACTCCCGTGTATTCAACTTTTTATTTTATTTTTATTTTCGATTTTCACCAAGCTTAGTCAAAGTGTTCTTCTTGTAACATATATAAGTGATTGATTGATTGATTGATTCTCTCGTTGCTACTCTTGATTCCTTTCTTATGAGATATGTTCGAACTAAAGAGTTGTCGTAAGGTTAAGGTGAAGTGGTAGGTAATTTACCGACCCCAACAGGACTGGGTGGAAAGGTACCCATTATAAACCATGACACTTCTCAAGTACTTCGTTTGAGAAGGTCTCCAGCAAAAAGTACTTGCCTTGATCAAGACAGAACTTACGGTCTGGAGAAGGAAAGATCATGTCTTATTCTATGAGCTACCGATAACGCGATCGCTTGCTTGAACCTATTCCATGCACTAGCAGCATTTCAGAAGGTATCAAATATTATACCATCTCGTTTGTAGCCGTGCAGGAACCAACAATTGGCAGATCGGCTTTCTATTGGAAGACTCCACTTAATTGATGATCAATCATTACAGTCCGTGATCATATGTTCTATGTTTATTTGTTTGAAAATCATGATTTAATTCATTGATTTTAAAAACATAGTGATTTCATTGTGATTCCTTTTCAATAGAAAATCTAATTAATGTTTCACTGTAGTACCATATGGCATAACAGACGTATAATCGTGTTGCTTAGCTAAATACTTGTGATAACTGGTGAACAGACACCTTTTAATCTCGAAAAACATTTGCAATCTGTTCTTGGTAAGAGTAAATCCCTACTTTCATCGTACTACCTCAATAACTGCACTTTTGCACGTTCTTCAACCCAGCCCTCACCCCACCCTATCAGTATAACATTTGCAAGGAACAGTAGATTCAACTTGTTCATAGCTCTACAACTAGTCATCCTTTCTTGTTCCATCTTTCTTCTTAATTTAGGTCGATAGATTTTTTCAAAAATCCGCCAAGCATATAAACAGAGCGGTTCTTCTAAACTACACACGCGCGACACGCCAAAACGTGTAACAGGGCAAGCGCGACACGCCAAAACGTGTGACAGGGCAAGTGCGACACGCCAAAACGTACGACATGGCACGCGCAACACGCCGAAACGTGTGACAGGGCAAGCGCGACACGCCAAAACGTGTAACAGGGCAAGTGCGACACGCCAAAACGTACAACAGGGCACGCGCGACACGCCGAAACGTTTAACGGGGAAGCGTGACACGCAACAAAAATGCATGACAGGGGGTGCACACAGCGATAAAATTCATTAAAGGGAAAACGCGGCACGCCAAACAGTAAGACAGGGCAATGCGACACGGTAAAGCGTATATTAGGATAAGCGCGGCACGCTAGTACCTATAACGGATACCGCACCCACCAAATCGTATAACTTGGGAGGGCGACGCGTCAAAGCGTTCGGCAGAGGAAGCCTGACAAGGCAAAGCGTATAACAGTGAAGCGTGGCTCAGCCTACAGACGCCTCAGCCTACTTACGCGTGTAATCGGATCTGCTTAATGACTTTATAGGTAATAGACAAATTTCAATAATGTTGCTCCCCACTAAGTTGTCTCGCCGAAGCAATGGCACGTTGTTGGATGGAAAGCGTCCTGTTCCGATAATCGAATGATTACAAAACATTGCTGTAGGGTTTTAGTGACACTCATTTCGAAGGCAGGAAAGTCTTGATTGTACGAGGCGCTTTATTTGTAGTAATAACACAAAAAAGGTAATAGCATAAAGCAAGCGGGAACTTATTTGTAAAGCTTTTGTTTGAATTTAAATTGATTTTGTGCTAAATACAGTTTCATTGTAAGCAAGTACCTTTTTCTGAAATTATCCCGGACTCACTGCATTTGAATCACCGGTAAACTCGTCCATCTCTTATTATGTTACCGTAGGTTTCAATAGTGTACATTTCGAGCAAACGTTGATGAAGCTAAGCCCACGAACACTTCGCAATTTTTAATGTATTTAATTCGAGTGTGAACGGACTGAAATGTAGCCTAATCTATAAGGCAAACATCAAAGATAAGCCTACTGATGAAGTTTTACTTCACAACAATTTCACTATCTTAAGAGTGGTTCACCTTTACCGTTTCTATGTGCCTTGATCCTGGTCTTGTTGGAGTCGGTTTAGCTTGCCTCCGGGCTGTGTGGTTTGTATACAAAGATCAATCTACATGATTGTAAAACCAAAAAAAGAGGGAGAAGGACAATGAAGCAAGCAATCAACGTCAACAGCAACCATGAGACATCTTCCACCTGGCAACCCTTTCAGTCGGAGACACTCCTGACAGATGTACGATGATTCCTTGTTGTTCGTCTGGCGTGAAGAAGGTGGCGTTGTCGTGGAGTTTGTCATCAGCATCATCGTTAGAGTCGTTGCTGCTGTTGTTGTTATTCGTGGTGAATGTAGTTGGCGCCATCTTGACAGCGTCATCAGCAGGAGTTACGATGGACGACGACGTCATCTCCACAGCAGCAGTAGCTGACGAAGCATCGCGGCAGCTTACTTTGTTCTGTCCTCCTCTCACTAGAGCCAAGGGAGCACTTAGAACCAAGATTATGCGTGGTCCTGGAAGTGCGACGGCGCTCGCCCACCGCCCCATCGCCGGCCCCTACAGGCAAGCTAGCACCCCTCCTCCTCCTCTGCTCTTCCCAATCTCCCATCTAAATAGCACCCTCCTCCTCTTCTTTTCTTTTCCCCATCCCTCATTTATACAGCAACTCTCTTCCCCTACCTCTTTTCCTGCCCCATTTTATTAGTTTACTCACCACATCACTACTTCACCCAACATTACAGTCATCCACATGAAACATTACTTGGGTCTTTTCAATAATCTAACTAATTCTCTACACCCTAATCAAACCAGTGCCCTTACGAGACGATTCTTTTCTTGCTGCCAGCTGCTCAAACAAAACTATTTCCTGTTAGCTCTTCAATAATCTGATGCCCTCTCGATCATTTCAATTAATTCCTCTAATGCTAGTCGTATTGCTTTCATTCTGACATTAACGGAACACCCCCATTATTTCTACCTTCTGTTATCCGCCTCGAATCAAGAGATTATTCCATCTTATTATTTCATCTTCGTCATCCCTCCGAATTGGCTTAACCTTCTTTAATTCTTTGGCTTAGCTCAACCTTCTCTTTAATTCCTATTTTGTGGTCACGAATTAGGGAAATTTTGATTAGATGAATTACAAGTAGAAAAGTTTTCTTATGATGACCAAGTTAGTAATCAATCATCAAATATAACAGATATTAACGAATAAAGTTCCTGTTTAAGAAGGCCTAGTATGGGGTCGTTGCAAGCCTCCAACAGGATAGAACTTGACCTAACTTATTTGTGCCAAAATCATCTTCCTTATCTTTCAATCTTAGTTCAACGGACATCAAATAATTTTTTTGAGAATGGCCAATTCTTCAAATTTGTACTTTTCAAGGTTGAGTACAATCGAATAGTATTCCTTTCTATGGAAAGTGTATTAAAAGACAACAATATATTTACATCCTTCTTAGAAACACTTACACTGCCGTAAACAGGTTTTATTCGGAAGGAAGTCACTAAATATGCATGGATACATACAGGAAATTCCAATTTTTACTGACTAATTAATGCCGTTCTACTATTGTACACCTTTCATACCTACCTCTAACTCATCTCTACCTGCATCCTCCCATCATTTTCCCAACTCCTTCAGCACAATTCTTTAAATAAATCATTACTGAAATGTTGAGCAAAACCCAAGTATCTAAATGCATTTTCCCCATAGTTTGTCCAATTGCCGAAGTAAATTTCTGGAGAAAACACCGTGAAAATTATTCTAGATTCTGCATGTTGTCCAGCACGGATCAGAGGCTATTGTTCCTATTAACAAAAATCACTTCAATGTTGTCATATTTCTGGCACTATAAAACACTATAAAAGAAATCGCTTTAGTATCCTACGTCACCAGAGAACTCTAGCTTTGTATCAGAGTATTGACCTTTTGTCATCTCAATCAGATTGAAACTTGTTCCGTGAGTGAGATATTCCATAATTTGAAGTGCTGGTCGGTTTCTTCTCAGTCCGTATCTTAACAACAACAGCAAATCTCACAATTCAAACCCTGACTTCATCTTTCTGTCTTCTCTAGTCTACAGTCACATGGTGGCGGCTGAATTTAGTCTGCTATTAAGACAAATCCCTCCATTACCTGTATTCTATAAAAACACAACCTGACATGAGCTCTGCACCTCATGTGGATTTTCAGGGTTGCCATCACATGTCTTCCTCACCTTCAAACCACTTACTTCAAGTTTTTTTATATCTTCTAACTATCAGTCACGATTTCTTTGGGGCTCTCCAAAGAGCGTCAGTGAAGAATGTCTCCATTTTAAAACTTCCTCTTTTTATTCTCAGAACCTCAGGTATTTCCTGATGTTACTTTTTAACAATGTAGCCCCTTCTTTTAATACCCGCCATCAACAGGGGAAAGGAACGTGTGCTCAAATACACCGTAAAAATTGTCGAAGACTTGTGTTAACGAGCGTTATTTATTGGTAGAACCACACCTAAATATTTGACACATGCCACTGGCTTACATTTAATGCTGTCCAATAAAAAATCAAAATACATATCTTGTATTTATAATTGGACTCCAGAAATATTCGAATGCCCGCTACCTTTATAAATCGGACATTATAACGCCGCTATAGAGCACCATTTTTATTACGCGTTCAAAATCTACATGCGTCAATAAAGACAGAAACCGGTTTAGTTTTTTTCCAGTCACATACAAATTTGATAAACGTTCAAAAACAATGAATAAATTGGATCACTAAAACTGTGATACCTTTTAATAAAAGGCACCCTTTACAGAATATAAAAACATACATTTCTTAAGCTAGTATCAAAGTTTCGCTATCCAACCTTTCTCCAGTAGTTTTCATCTCGATTTTAAACTAGTGTCGAACTTAAGCAGAATTTTGTGGAAAACACGCTCCTGATTGTTAGATTCCAGACCCTAGTGATCATCGTTTCCAAAATTTCAGCAACTTAACTCGTATCTTTCGTTAATTTTCAGTTGCCCACTTTCCCACGAAGTTATCCACTTTTCCACGAAGTTATTCACTCCTTCGTCAATTCTCAATGCTTTCTTTTTTTGAACAACCACCTACTTTCCCACACCCACTTCCTCCAATAATTAAGAGTAGGACTCAGTTCTATATCTGGTAACGTCTGTAACTATTTAAAAATATCATAAACTATGGATTTAATTACTGGTAGGCAACAAATACCGTACCACATAGTTTAATTTTATTGCGTTATCAAATAATTATTGTGTGTAGGCCCCTTTAACTCTCAAATGAGTGATGCTAAACACTTAAAAAATTAGATCAAATTAAGTCTTTTCCGCTCAATCACTACATAACAATCATCACTATTTGTATTGGCATAATATATTCGGAGCGCAGATTGGGAGGTGGCCCATCTCACCGAACATAACAATGTTAGGTTCGGTCTTATCCTATAATTAACCTTCTCTTCAAACCCCTCCAAACATTCCATTCCTAATTCATTTCAGATTGGTCTATAATAACTATTGGGTCTTGACTGTACACCATCCCCTCTCATAACATTTCCCAATATGTACTTTTTCTGTCAGTTTTATTGTAAGCTTTTCACTTGTCGCCGGTTTCGGAATTGTTCATCTTTTTTTTGTCGAGACCATTGCTGGGCATGCCTCCTGCTTCATTGCTTAAAATAATCAAATTTGACCAAATTTTAAGTGATACTCGAAGAATTTACAATGATGTAGGTATTTACAAAAATTTATCTCAAATTTTTTAAATCGATATCTTCTCTTGAAAGGATACATAACTATCTAGAACTGAAAAAATGGCAAGCGTATTTGTGAAAAAGAAGTGATGTCAATTTATTGGGAGGCCTTTTCATTTTTGTCTTTATTATTTTCATTTGGTTCATTTTTTATTCATTTTTTATTATATACCCTTGCGGGCCTGAAGATGGGTTGCATTAACTAATTAAATTTTGCCGGTACTTTTTCCGAGTTCCGCGAGAACGAGTTGGACAAATAACTTTTGAAATGTAATTAGTGGCATTATTTAGCCCACCTGTAATTCATCATCTCAGCTACACATGCTATCTTAACATGGGTGTATCTTATTCCTTTCCCTGCTTCACTTATACTTGGCCACTATCATTGTTCATTTTTCTATAACAATGTACTGTTTTTGCACTGTACTATTCAGCAGTTTTTTCTATGAGATCATTTTCTCTTCTATCTACTATTTCTGCTATCCAATATCCGTTCTTTTTAAACCTTGAATGACCTTCCATCATTATTTACACATCATTTTACATCCATTATTCACACTTTACATCCCACTCCCTATCCTCCATTTCTGTTCTATTTTCTATAATTCGACTTTAAGCCCATAGAACATGACATATGGGTTGATTTGTAGTGTTTGTATGCAAGTTTACATGTGGTATATTCGAGTGCAGTGGTTTCTGATTGGGATGGTGTTGTAGTAGCTTTGTGTTGTAGTGTTTGGCGTGCTATGTTGTGGGTGAACTTAGCTTGTTGCGAATTTTGTGTGTTGCGCTCTAGATGTTTCATTCTCCTTTCGAGTTCCCTACCTCTATTCACACTTATTATGTCACAATATTTCTTCAGTTACTTCGTTTTTGAGTGGCGTTGTAATAGAAAATAATAAACTTCGTACCTATATTTGTGTGGTAGCTCCACATGATCCATAGCACAAGCTCCTCATGATACATAGCAATTAATAACAGTAGTAGCAAATCAAAATATATTCGAAATAGTTCATAAGTTCAAATTCCATCAAAATTCTTGGTAGATGACAAATCCCATGAAACGTTGATGATCAAATCCCAAGGCACTCTCTAATTGATGTCCCAATTAAACAATCAATTTATTACGCTTATGTATCATGAGAAAGCACCTGTTGTTTCCTTAGCCTTTCTTCGAAGTTGTTTACGGTACCATTTGGTTGTTCACGAACTGTTTGTTTTTCACTAGCGATTTAGGGTGCACGCACAAACCAGTCACGTTGTAGCCCATTTTATTGCCTTTTTGTGTGCATTAATTACGAGAGTTTGCATGCAGTGTTTTTTCAGTGGTTATTTTTTTACAGCTTGGCTCTTATTTTCAAAATCTAATTCGGTGAGTTTACACATGCTTCCAAACATTCAGAAACTGTTAACGCGGTTACATCATCTCCTGTACATATTATTCAAAATGGAAATATAATCAGGATAAAACTTTAGCATTGAATACACTCGTAGTCATTTAATAATAACCATTGTAAACGTGATCAGTGTATGCACATGTCAGCTCAAGCTTCAGGCATTTTATCTGAGAACTATTTGTTATTAAACTGTGAACAACTAACGGTAAGTCGAGTTAAAGTCTTTCAATTTGTGCATTTATTTCCATGTCTTAATTATCCTTAATATTTTCCCCCATTTCAGTGTTTCTTATTCAGTAGATGACCACCCACAAGATCTTCACAGCCTTCATCTGTTCATAAATAGCCATTTTTAATTTTCATTTCCATTTAACACACGTTTTTCATTCCCATAGGCAAAAAGGCATATACCGTTCATCACAAACATGTCACACAGTGATTCAATTGATGTGAAAAAAGCCGTAGGCTACTATTTTAAATACATTTTTTAACTGCCACAAACAAACTATCACACGTAAACACATACTAAAGCAGACAGCAGACCGAGTGGTAGATATTGGGCTCCATGATGTATGAAGCCAAAATAGTTGTTGAACAGCGTGGTTGTATTTTTTATAGATCTGAAAAATCATTATACACGTTCGAAATATTTGGTTCAATGATCTATCGTAAAAACATCACCTTATTCTCTATATTTAATTTTCTTTCATTTGCGAAGTTACGACTCTGCCTCCTTCACAGGTGATGTATTTAGCAATGCAACGATGCTGCTAAAAATGCAAGTAAAAAAATGTTAGGCATGACTAACACAAAATCTCATACAAGGGCAGACTCAGTATTATAAGCTGTACATTACATTTGTTAGAGCGCATCTCAAATAATCAGTGAAATTCTGCTCTCCATTTCCTAGAAAGTACGGTATTAAAGTAGAGTAGGTTTAACGTAAACCTATCAAATTAATCACTTCGCTGCGCAATCAATCGTCGGAAACAGACTTTGCGAACTCAACCTTTGTTTGCTTGAGGAGCGTCGAGTCAGAGGCGACATGATCGAAGTGAGGAAGATAATGAAGGGCAGGGAAAACGTCGACCGTGCTTGAACATTGAAACCCTCAATGTTGTAACCAGCAAAACCATCAAGGCTCAACAAATTCTACCAGAATCGTCACTAATCAACTCCCGGGTGTTGCATGTTCCAGAAACAGTGACAGGCATTATAGCGCCAGTATGTTATTAAAAAATAGTGTATGACATGGAGCTCGATTACAACAGGGCCTAGCATTGGCACCAGCACGGTACACTTGGTGTCCGACGTCGGCACCTGCTCGTTGCAAAGCGGTATCCAGAAATGGCAGAGATCAACATTGGTTTAACGAACAATGAAACTGAAACAATCTCAAATCAATATCTTGGGACGGTGGCACCCTCCTCAGGTGCTGATTTGAGTTGTTTCGAGAACCGTTAAATCCTCTGTCCTACCTGAACTTTTTATTTCGAGCTTCTCAAGTACAGAAACCATATATGATTCATCATGCTCTCTTTTTGCAGTCTACTTATGAACTAATCTCTCTTCTGTACAAAGATATCTCAGTTTAGGCCTTAAGTCCTATTATTGTCTTCTAACACTTTTAATCCCTTGTTAACCGTATTAATGAACGTGCTGTTCTACTTCCCTCTATCTAACGTGCTGCTCTAGTTCCCTCTTAGCTAACGTGCTGCTCTACCTCCCTCTTAGCTAACGTGCTGCTCTACCTCCCTCTTAGCTAACGTGCTGCTCTACCTCTCTCGTAGCTAACGTGCTGCTCTACCTCTCTCTTAGCTAACGTGCTGCTCTACCTCTCTCTTAGCTAACGTGCTGCTCTACCTCTCTCTTAGCTAACGTGCTGCTCTACCTCTCTCTTAGCTAACGTGCTGCTCTTCCTCCCTCTATCTAACGTGCTGCTCTATTTCCCTCTTGGCTAACGTGCTGCTCAACCTCCCTCTTAGCTAACGTGCTGCTCTACCTCCCTCTATCTAACGTGCTGCTCTACCTCTCTCTTAGCTAACGTGCTGCTCTACCTCTCTCTTAACTAACGTGCTGCTCTACCACCCTCTTAGCTAACGTGCTGCTCTACCTCTCTCTTAGCTAACGTGCTGCTCTACCTCCCTCTTAGCTATTGTGCTGCGCTACCTCTCTCTTAGCTAACGTGCTGCTCTACCTCCCTATTAGCTTACGAACGGGCTGCTCTACCTCCCTCTTGGCCAACGTGCTGCTCTACCTCCCTTTTAGCTAATGTGTTGCTCTACCTCCATCTTAGCTAACGTGCTGCTGTACATCCATCTTAGCTAATGTGCTGCTCTACCTCGTTCTTAGCTAATATGCTGCACTACCTCTCTCTTAGCTAACGTGCTGCTCTACCTCCCTATTAGCCAACGAACGTGCTGCTCTACCTTCTCTTAGTCAACGTGCTGCTCTACCTCCCTTTTAGCTAATGTGTTGCTCTGTCTCCCTCCTAGCTAACGTGCTGCTCTACCTCCCTCAAAGCTAACGTGCTGCTCTACCACCCTCTCAGCCAAAGTGATGTTCAACCTCCCTGTTAGCTAACGTGCTGCTCTACCTCCCTCTTAACTAACGTGCTACTCTACCTCCCTATTAGCTAACGTGCTGCTCAACCTCCCTCTTAGCTAATGTGTTGCTCTACCCTTCTCTTAGCTAATGTGCTGCTCTACTTCTTCTTAGCTGACGTGCTGCTCTACCTACCTCTTAGCTAACTTGCTGTTCTACCTCCCTCTTAGTTAACGTGCTGTTCTACCTCCCTCTTAGCTAACGTGCTGCTCAACCTCCCTCTTAGCTAATGTGTTGCTCTACCCTTCTTAGCTAATGTGCTGCTCTACTTCCTCTTAGCTAAAGTGCTGCTCTACCTCCCTCTTAGCTAACGTGCTGCTCTACCTCCCTCTTAGTTGACGTGCTGCTCTACCTCCCTCTTAGCTAATGTGCTGCTCTACCTCCCTCTTAGCTAACGTGCTGCTCTACCTCCCTCTTAGCTAACGTGCTGTTCTACCTCCCTCTTAGTTGACGTGCTGCTCTACCTCCCTCTAAGCTAACGTGCTGATCTACCTCCCTATTAGCTAATGTGCTGCTCTACCTCCCACTAAGCTAACACACAGTCCCGATTCCCCTTTAACTACTATTCCGACCTCCACGCTCTCGTGTTGACCCAATCGAATTGACCCTAAATTACCTCTTGGACGAGCGCCCGTCGCCCGCCTATAACTCCCTGGTCATTGTCAAATAGCGGTCGGGGTAATTTGTTCTCCTTCAATAACATCATAGGAACGATAAATAAAAGCCTTTGCAGGCGGCATGCACTCGATGTGCGTATGGGTCGCAGGACCGGAGTTGGGCACGGACTACTGAAGGTTGTTCGACCGAACAAAATCCGGTCACTGCTATGACAACGCCGTGTTTGGGCCCTGCTGAGTGTGTATGTATGCGGGTGAAGAGAAGAATTGTCAGCGGCATGAGCGACGAGCTCGTTTGAAAGATAAAATTAAAATATATGCGCGTT